>PNEQ01055447.1:0-42726 GCA_003012365.1 Medauroidea extradentata
ATCACGTGCTCTACATCTTGCGACAGTCTTAGGAGTTCGGGATACATGTAGTTGAGGTACGCCACGTGTGCTAGACCTTGGGGCGACCTGGGATGTCAGGCTATCTGTAGTTCAGGCACATCACGTGCTCTACATCTTGCGACAGTCTTAGGAGTTCGGGATACATGTAGTTGAGGTACGCCACGTGTGCTAGACCTTGCGGCAACCTGGGATGTCAGGTTAGCTATAGTTGGGTACGTCACGTGCGCTACTCCTTGCGACGACCTTGGATGTCAGGCTAGCCATGAACGCTACACCTTTAGCGCTGATATGTCGTGATGGTATTATTCCGAGAGCCAGTCTCTGCTTTTCCCCTCGCAGATTTTTTTTTATTGAAGTCTTGTCACCTCTCGTATAGACTTACCTATTAATGAATCATAGCTTTTTTTTTTATTTATTTTTCATTCTTTAATATTATAACACTTTCAACTGAACTTGTAGCTACCAATTTGTTATAACACATTACTAGAGGTGCACAAATGTCGCGGATTCATCTGGCAGCAGCCTAGACGTTTCAGTCCTATACATGCATTAGCCATATTCGATTATCTGTTGGTAGAGAAGATGGTAAGGTACCAGTACCCTATACGGCATCGTTAAGCTTTAGATATTTTTTTAACTTATTTAATGGCATATAACTGCATAATGGCACCTTGAATCAAAAGAAGGAAACAATTTACACATACACTAGATAGACGGCGATAATATCATAAAGAAAGAGAGTTACATAAAAAGTTATTTAAAAACAGTGCACGCTTGCCATATCGGGTGTACAGTGTTCTCAATATGGCCTACATGCAAGTGGCATTAAAAAAAACACATTTACACAGAAACGGATTACTTATAGTCTGAATTTTCAGAGTATGGACAAATAAAATATTCTTTGTCAGCTTTTGTCTGTCCGACACATTCTTCATGATGATATTATTCACAGGAAAAACGCACAAGCACATGTCCTTCACTGAAGTTTCCTTCCACACCTTACAACACCAAGAATCTTAAGTTTTTTTTGATGATTTGATGACCTTATTGCGGGTGGATTGCTATTCGCAAATGTATTAGACATGCCATACTAGACCACATTGGTTTCCGTTGCGTCGTAAAGATTTATAGGTTAGAAAACATTGATATTAATTGCTATGAGACTACTTTAAACTAGACACTTTTGACTGTTAAAAAAATCACCAATTTTTATATCGTATGTTAAGTAATTATTACAATACAATATTTACCAGCAATAAATTATATCAGGCAAATGCCTTGCAACAAATAAATACACTTGCTCATCCAACCAACAGCTTATGGATACTACGCACCTGGTGCAAGAAACGCACTGTGTCGGTTACTTCCAGAAAAGGTTGCTGATTCCATCTTTTGTATAGAGGACTAGCCAATAGGCAATATAGGGTTCTAATACCATATATCGCGAAAAAAATTTTGTGCCACCATACCCTTGAAAATACTATCGTTTCTTGCGACATGTCTGATTGGGTGACATACGTTTGACACAATGTAGCTGTCTGCAGACCACGGTCGTAGAAGAACAGGTCTGGACACTCGCCTGAATATTTGACCCCCTTGTTGTTTGACTGTAGTTCACCAAGTTACCGAGAATATTGTGTTTTATTGGCGCTGATGTTACGGCGGTCGGACTAAACTCCGCCCACTTCCTTTCCCCTAAGAAAAACAATTTATCAAAACGTATTTTTTTAATCAATTTATGAAATACTTTCTTCGCTCACAATTTTAAGAAAAGGCTCCAGCATTCTTTATTTACTTTATAAATTTAACAATGAAAAAAAAAGTGGACGGAGTTTCAGTCCGACCGCCCGGAAAACAGCGCCAAAAAGTACGGCATTCTCGGTAACTTGACGAACTACAACCAAACAGCAAGGGGGTCAAGCAAATTACATTGTTAGATAGGCGAGTGTCCAGACCTGTACTTCTACGATCGTGTTGCAGACCAATAATAGGCGTCACATATTACAATAACGGGACTCTTAAGGCTGTCGTATGCCTGCCCGCCTTGTAAACAGCGTACAATGTGTTAGCAGAATTCTTTTTCCTAAGAAACTTCTCAACGTATTAATAATATATGCATTTACGAAAAGAACAAACACTTAAAAACTATATCGGAAAGGTTAGTTTCAAAACATCACGTTAATTAGAAAAGCCATTTCGGAGCCCCCAAAATGGTTTAAAACGGCTTTTCCAATCTATTATATCTAAACAACTACTTATGGGATTCGTGTGGAACTACGATAGAAAGATGTATTGGACATTACGTAAACTTTCCGCACAAAAAGTAATACGGGGTGAACACTGAACGTGTCAGTCAGGCGAGTGATCTACGATACCACTGCACACCGTTTCAGTGTCTTGCGATAGAGGCGATACCGCACCAGATGAGCCTGTCAACATCGCCCTTGGCGCCGTGTCTCACTCACACAAACACACGACAACCAGACGCACCTTAAGGGATCTGTACTCCCGGACAAAAAAAAAACATTTGCTGCATCGACAAAAGGAAAATATTTCTAAACGAAAAAAATTGCAGGAAAAAATTGTGAATATCCGTTTTCAGTACGTAAAAATACTACTTTGCTCACAGTATTTAGGGTATTGTAAAAAACGAA
Source organism: Medauroidea extradentata (assembly GCA_003012365.1). Taxonomy (NCBI): domain Eukaryota; kingdom Metazoa; phylum Arthropoda; class Insecta; order Phasmatodea; family Phasmatidae; genus Medauroidea; species Medauroidea extradentata. The sequence goes on from PNEQ01055447.1 coordinate 2,676, forward strand.
TTGCGTAAAAGATCCTTTATCAATGTACGTGGCACCGAGATTAATAATAAAGTCAGTGGTAGCTTCAAAACGCACTGAGCGACATCGAATATAATTAAATTTTAACATGTAAAACCCTGTGCTTACTCCCGCCGTGGCTCTGAGGTAGCCAGGACTCTTAAGCGGTGACCATACTATTTTATCTGCGGAAAGTATTGTTCCAAGTCTAACGGATGCTTCTATTTTTTAACCCCCAACGCAAAGAGAAGGGTGTTATAAGTTTGACGTGTCAGTCTTGATGCGGTTTATTTTTGTTTGAAAGCAGACTTGATCGCGAATATTGTTAGATATGATTCAAGGAAATCTGTTTAGCCGTTTAAAGATCATCAGCTCGTGTATATATTTTTTTTATTAGTAGATGTGAGCAATTCTACCTGTCTGATCGATTGAAATTTAGTATCCTGTGAGTCGGGGTTTTTTAAAATCTTTAATTTTAAGTCTTATATCCATATTGGTTTCGAAAATAAGGTAAAATTCAATTGATGTTTTCAGCGTTTATTAGTTATTCTAGTGCGATTGGTATTTTTAACAGTTATGACAGTCTGAAATAGCAGTTTTCAGGTATTTTGAGTGTTTTTAATAAGTTTATTGAATTTTTAAACATATAGAGTCATAGTTTAAAGTGTATGTTCTTTTCTTAGATATACACATGTATTGCACGTTAAGTAGTTTCGTCATAGAAAGAATGCTCGCCGTTCGCTGCTACACCGTTCAAGCCCTGGTAGGTAGGCTCCTTAACACCTCGTCGATTGCGATATGCTATTCTTATAAATGGAATCGGTGGTTATGGAAGGGAAGCTGCTGTGGCATCTCCTGAACAGACGAACCGCCACAACATTCGTTTGAAGTCATTTCGTTATGCTGGACTGATACCTGTGCAGTTTGTTTTGCCGTTTGGTACTGAATTAGCTTGGCTTCATATCATGTTTGCGTGGGAAATTTTCCGCGTAATACGAGCCCGTGATCTGTTTGCGAACTGAACACACGGAAGTGAAGCCATGTAATGATAATTGGTTTTCAGAACAATTACGTATTGGTACCAGCGGTGGAAGCGCTCGGACCGTCGGTGCTTGCTGTGTGGAGTAGCGCAATTTCGAGAGAAAAAAAAGTTGCACGGTTGCAGTAAAACTCCCAATAAAATAACTAGGATACATTCCATTCCGGATTTGTATGTATGTTATATGTAGGGACAGGAACATTTCGCGAATTCAATTACAATTACGTGCATGTTTGAATCAACTGATCATATGTTTACTCAAGCCCCGACCATTTGTCTACTAGCTGCTACTCAGTGAAACATCAGACAATGAACGAATAGACTGGGCTTGACTATGCATACACAATGCATAGTACAAGCCTGCAGGTCAAAGAATTCGCGAAATTTTTCCTGTCCCCAGTTATATGTTTGTTGAGAACAGCTGCAGAGAAAAAAATAACTGTTTTGTGGCGGCTACAAAACGTTTTGCCAATATGAACCTCACCAAAATTGTTTGTAGTGGTTACAATTTTTTTTTGTAGTCACTGCAAAACGTTATTGGAAGCAGCAAGTATGTTATGCTGTCAATACAAAAAATTGGTAAGGTCCATAATTACAAAATATTTCGTGGTGACAAATAAGCTTTTTTGTTTTTTCCTCCATTGCAGTACGGGTTTTTTTGGGGGTATTTCCTCGACTCGACAATATCACGCACACTGGAAGCATTATTTTAATGCTATCAAACTTGGCTAACGTCGGCTTCTACACTCGGTTGATTCTCAAGATTATGTAACGGATGTGTTAGAAATTCAGGTATACGAGTACATTGTACTTTGCTACAGTGACGCTTCTAATAAAAATATAGGGTCATCGCTTAAAGTGCCACAGTAAACACATTACGACGGGAACACTGCGCGTGTTTACAACTTTGGCCGTAGAGGCGATATCACAATACATGTGCTGGCCGACGTCGCTCGTAGTGCCTCGTCGATTTTCGCCTCACACACACAAACACGCCCTTCACCACGCGGCAGCCTTAAGTGCAAACGATGGAACAAATGATCACGTATTGTCAAGCTTTTATGATCTATGGCCACCAACATTTTTCTTATAATTGGTCTCACATTTAACTCATAGATGCAGAGTAACCTAATCCCACCTAAACAAACCTAATCTAACGTGGCATTCAAGAGCAGAGATACTTGTAAGGCAAACTACGTTATGGCAAACGAGGGACAAAAAAATAATTTTAGGGCACACGCTTTCAGGGAAATCGACGGCGCAGAAAATAATACTAGAGCAAATGACTTTAGGAAAAACGCCTTTAAGGAAAATTATTTTAATCAAATGCCTTTAGGGAAATTACCTTATTGGGTGTGTTATGTGGAAAAAAATATCTGTTAGTGCGTTCAACGTTGTCTCGACGTGTCAAGGACTGTTTCCGTAGTTGTACTACCGAATTTATCAAGTGTGAGTTCTGTACTCAACTGTAGGCATGTTGATTGTGAAAGTAAGGGTTGATTGCAAAAGTCGTTAGTGGTGCCTCCTACCATGCGCTTAAAATGTATTGCAGTGTGTTGTTAAAATCCCCTCCCCCCTCATTTTACGGAAATGTTTCACATGTGTTCATTGTGTCAATGTACAAAAATAAAACACTTTAAACGAAGATGGAAAGGTAGTTTCGAAGCATCACGTCAATTATAAAATTCATTTAGGAGCCCCTCAAAATATCTAAAAAAACGCCCTTTTCAACCTGTTAGGTGTGAAAAACTACCCACGGGATTCGTGCGAAAGTGCTATAGAAACATGTAATGTACTTTGCTTTAAATTTTCCACCAATAAAAAGAGGGGTCACCACTGGAAGTGTCAGTCAGGCGAGTGATCTACGATGCCTCTGCACGCCGTTTCAGTGTCTTGTGGTAGAGGCGATACCGCACCAGATGAGCCGGTCAACATCGCCCTTGGCACCGTGACTCACTCACACTAACACACGGCCAGTAGGCGGGCGCCTTAATAACGACCTCAGTCTCTGCAGATTTATTTATCGTCGTATAATTACATTTGTCAACTCGCGCAGTACGTGCGTCCTGGAGTCTGTGCGAGCTGCTGTGAGAGATTAAACAAGTTCCGCGTAAATAAGTCGCGGATTACGCGCGGGCGAGCAGTTCGAGATAATTATCGACACTAAGGTTGGTGCTAACGATGTCTCGCGCGATCGACCCTTACTGCCGGCTTGATGAACAGAGGTGGGTTAAACTGACGCAGCTGGTCTCCACTTCCTGAGTTCGTTCACCGGAACCTTCAATTCATACTTCTGCGGGAAAAAAAGTTACTTTAGTTAACGTTACTAGTGGCTACATTTCCCTCTTATGGAAAATATTTACCATTCATAGTGTATAAACATAACAACATGTGAAAAGTAATAAATTTGCTTGTTACGGGAACGTACATTTTACATAAACCAACGGACTTACTGAAATTAGATAATTTACACTGAATTTTTTTGTATTTGTAAAACATTACTCAAAGTAAAGGATTTTGTATATACAGTAAATATAGCGACATCTTTGATACACTAAAATTTAAAACTGTAGTATGGTGTTAAAATATTTTCTTTTTAGCAAATAGCAGCATTTATCCTAATCACAACGTTACCAAGTGTGCAGCTATGTGAACTGTCGACTCGTTACTGTGTATGTCGGCGGCTCAAATGCTGCACATCCTCTACGGCGCGACGAGCTGTCATGGCGAGGTGTCGAGATGCCACGGTAAGAGCTGAAAGTAGCGTGACCCTGCCTCTTTCAACGCCCGTGGGCGACTGAATTAAAAATCTGAGAGCGGCTCATTATATACCGAGCCAAACGCTCTGTCGTGCGTCTGGAGTGTAGGTGAGATATGGTTTTGTCACATAAAACTATTACAAAGTTATTTTGCTAGCACTTCTGTATACTGTTTTAATAATATAATTTTAAAATTTAAAATGTTCCAGGTATAGTAAAACTTAAAATACATAAATTTAATATGGTTTTTATTGTGTTGTAGCCTAATGTTTTTTCAGAGCATGCGTAGGTGTGTGTCTACACACTTATATGTATGTATGTATGTATATATATATATATATATATATATATATATATATATATATATATATATATATATATATATATGTATATATATAGTTTATTTTATTTAAAGTCGATAATTAACCAAATTTATATAATAGCTTGCTTTGAAAAATAGACTAGGTAGCAAAAATTATTTTCAAGGAATCTATTTGACGGTTTTACGACTGTGCTCTCTTTTAGAATTTGAAAAATAATAATAAAAACTGAAAAAGAACCTGTGACCTTAAGGGGGCCGCCTGCCCAAGCAACCGAGCGGTGTGCAGAGCTCCTGCTAGACTTTTATTCGAAAACTGGTTCAGGATGTGTAAGTGACAGTATTCAAAGAACATTTCAGGTTTGTCAGGGTTTCGAGTAATCTTTGCATATGATTTTAGCGTGGCCAAAAGTAGCAAAAATTGTTTTTTTGTGGTACTTTTTCATGGAAATTTTGTTGTAGGATATTTTAAAGGGTGTAGATGTGTACAATATTCCTACGTCTTAAATATATGAGATCATCATTGAATGTCTCGTGCGGGTGAGTTATCGGCAACATACGGAAAAAATTGGCATTTTTGCTATGCTAGTTAGTTCATCGGTTTTTCTACTACATGTGTGTGTGTTTTTTAAACCTCCGTGGTATGCAAATCCATCAGTTCATCTCCTGTGTCGCATTTCCATTGCGTGCGTCTGCATTATATTGCTTTTGTTGTGTTAAGAGTGCGTGGTAGATAAATAAACGCTAAAGCATAGATTTATTTCTATGCATTTTTCGTAGCCAATATGAATAAAATACTCAATGACAATCCTAGATAATGGTATTTGACAACTTTATGACTAAATATATATCCACAATTACTCATTCGTTACGCGTGATCTCTTGCGCCGCAATTAATTGCACGAGGTTCCGGCGTCAAAGATTGTGCCTCAGAAGTTCGTAACGCTGCAAACATTTTTTGTTTAAAACGTCGGTTAATACTATTGTCTAAGATTGCTATTGGTTAATTTTCTAAAATTGGCTTCAAGAAACCTACAGTTAATAGATTAATGCTTTTAGCGTTGAATTATGTACCACGCCCTCTTAAGGATTTTTTCTAACTGGAGGGGTGTGTGGACCTGTGTTGTATATTTTATTTAAGTGTATCTTAGTGAGCAGTAGAGCCAACGTTGTGGAATTTCGACTCAATTTGATGGCTTTTCAAAAGAGCTTAGCGGAAATCCACTGAGTTTCGTGTCAAAACTGAAAAATTACAGTTATTTACGTGTCTTAAAAACCAAGTGAAAATGGTAAAATGTAGTGTTATTACGATAAACATTTTTATTTTTAAAAATAATTGATTTAAAATTTCGTTTTTTTTTTTTTTTTTTTTAGGAAAATTAGCGGATTTTATGAGGACATTCGCGGATATTTGAACTTTATAGTTGGCAACAGTACTGTTGAGAAACACAAGTGAGGGCATTGCATGCTGTTGCGCCCTTGGTGTTCGAGTCGACCCCGTCTGTCAGCCGAGCAGCAACAACCCACGAGAGAGAAAGTCGCATGAGCTGGTTAGGGCAAGGTGCCTCGCTAGCGCGTGCAAGGACTCTGCCAACCGACCAGAACAAGGAATGACGAGGTCGAGTTCACCCCCCCCCTTTTTTTTTTTTTGCCATAAGGCCGGGCTTATAAACTACGCAACAATGCAAAAAAAAAATTGAACGTTCAAAACCGATATGTATATAGTACGCTAGACTGTAACGCAAGAGTTCATCAACTTTCAACTTCTTGCGTTTCACTGCCTTCTATGTCGACAGTTTATTTGGCGAAAACAATTTAAACTAGTTTCAATTGTCTTCAACAGGCTGTGATTCTGCCATTTCGTTACATGTTTTTTTTTTTTTTGTTAGTTTATAATGCGTCTTCAAATATACGGTGCTTGTATTTATTTCGTTACTGTTTCAAAATACTGCAACACCCTAATATTTAGAAAAGAGAGATGAGTGACAAAACGTAATCGTAACGGAAAAATACTGAGAGAAGCTTTCTGTTGTGTCTTAGAAATTTTGAGGGTAGTGTTGGTTACATCGTGTCGCTTGCGATGTTTATAAACGACCGAAATTTTGTTACGTATTTTACGAAATGCGTTTCTAGCGTCCTTGCGTTGTTACGTAGTTTATAACTCTCCATCCTCTACCTGACCAAGAAAGAAGAGTTGCCGTGCGTTCATTTGCGTACAACATAGATGACTAGGAGAGGGAGGGGTGAGTGAGTGAGATATTTTGGTCAGCGCTTAACATCGAAGTCGCTGGTGAAGGATGACATGAGATGAGTATGGAGCGGTACCGGAATGAAGTGGCAGGGGAAACGGGAGATCCCCTAGAAAACCCGCTGACCAACTCGTCCGGCGCGATTCCCACATGGGACCGCCGTGAATCGAACCCGGATCGCCTTGGTGGGAGGCGAATGGTCTGATCATTCGGCCACCGCGGCCCCAGCTGACTAGGACCTCGAACTTTTCGCGTAAAGTAATTTGCACCAGTTTGTTTCAGTGCCTTACGCACAGTATATATATGCAGTTCTGCATCATCGTGCTTGTGTGCTTTAACAGCCACGTGTCTTGGGGTTCTATCCTCAGATACAGAAACGTGGTGTTGCAGTAATTTTGTTGTGATTGGCACAGCCCACGAAGACTCGCCGCTAATAACGGAGCTGTAGGTGTGCACGTAAGTGGGGCGAAATTCTTTTCGCGAAAACTTCCTGACCGTACTAACAGATGACTAGAGGCCGGAAAAATTCGCGGGTTAGCTGACCTGTAGGCTAGCCTCCAAGAATATTTGTGTTCTGAATGAGACAGCAACTGTTTATTAGCTGCTCGCTGACACTGTGATATGGGCCTGTATTCAGTTAGTCTTATTATTGGCTCAGCTACTTCCAGGAAGTGTCGAGTAAGTCAACGGCCAATTGTGAACGTCATACAGACCTATAGTTGTTGGAATTATAGCTTGCGCTTAAAAAAAAAACGCGAATTTTTCAGGTCTCTGCAGATGACTCGAAATAATCAAAGTTGTCTTTTCAAACCAGTACACTGACAATATCTGTTGTTTGTTTTACTGGCCATAGACTGTGATGTCGCGTTTTTTATGTTCGTATTGCGTATTATAAAGGGTGCATAGTTGTACGGCATTAGATAATACAATTTTTCTTATCCGCATCATTTGATGATTAAGGTTTGGAACAGTAGTGCCTAGGGACGTGCCAACGATTCATTCTGTATATTGCCGTGTTTGCGGGGGGGGGGGGGGGGTTAATGTGATGCGACTCTCTAATGACGTGCGAAATTCTTATGGTAGTGCCTGGACTAATAGATGTTCTGTAATTAGTTTACAAGGTTTTTGTTGTAAAAGTACTCCCCCCCCCCTCCCGCTGTGCACGAATTAGTTAGTGATACATTTACCATCTCCGTGTATTACAATGTTTCGTAACCGATTAGCAATGCATAGTAATTGTTTCTGTACTTAGTCGGTTGGTAGACATGCATACAGTCATTTGAAAACTGCATTCTAGTCTTTGAGCGTGATATTTGAAATAAAAACCTTGTTGAGTTTCCGTGCTGTTACTTGGAAGGTCGTCACTACAGCGACTGTCGTCGGCCTTGGAAAGGGTGTCCAGTGACATGAGAACTAGTGGTTAATGCGGTCAGGAGTGTGCAGTCGTTCTGATTTTGTTATGTTTTCATCCTGTTCAGTCACAATTACCACGCATCTGCTTTGATCCTCCCTTGTTGAAGGTAATAACGTTGTTTACCTTGCCCAAAGTAAGACTTATTAAGGTCTTCATCTGGCAGCGTCATTGCTACAGATTGCATAGTTCTTAAATCAATGCTAAATACATTTATTTACAGTTATAGGTTTCTCGTCGTCAATATGCAAAAAAAAAAAAAAAAACACAGCAATTCTAGGCAATGGTTTTTGCCAATTTTCTGAGTAAATATTTTTTCTCGAGTGAAACATTGTTAAGGCACAACTTCTGACGCCGAAATCTGCTGTACTTAATTGCGGCGCAAGAATTTGCCCATAACGGATGCTACACTCTGAAAAAAAAAAGTTTATAAAGTTGCCAAATATCGTTATATCTGTAGAGTTGGTGTTAAACAGCTGTTTATATTGTCTTCCGAATACCTGTCAATTTTGATGGACGTTTTTAACGTTTATTTATGTACACAGCGAAAAAAATTTTACTTTTACAAAAAATATCTTTGTAAACTAGTTTTAAAAATTGTTTGTAAGTTTACAAAAATTGTAAACTTTACAAAAAATGCATGGAAATAAGGTAAGGTATATGGGCTTTACATCTCGTCAACAGCGAGGCCATTATAGACGGTGACACACAACTTGGTACAATGACAGGAGCTGGGAGAGGAGTCGGCCATGGCCTTTGTTAGGAAACCTGGAGCGATTTCGGGGAACTATGGACAACCGAAATGAGGATGGTCGGCGCCGGCGATCGAACCCGGTTCCTACCAAATGAGAGTTCAGCGTGGTACCGTTTCGTTACCTCGCTCGGTTGCATGGAAAAATATAAACATTTATGTATATTTACAAACGTTTTTGTATAATTACAAATACGTTTTCTACATTTACAGATAAATTGTTCCTACTCTTTTCTTTAAAGTTAAAAACAAAAAAAAAATTTTTTTTGGCAACCAGTTTTTTTAAGTACAAACTATTTTATTAAAAATGTGACAGGTCTTCAAATTGTATATTATATCACGTCGAACAATCGGCTTGTAAATGTGAATCTATCTCGTATTAGGTATTTGATCAATTTAGGTAAGTCCATTGTCCTGCGACATTTTTGTTAGTGACTGTACTACATAAATGTTTTGACATTAGTTTTTAAAGTTTTTTCTTGTAAAAGTTCAATTTTTTTTACTGCGAAGGCTACAATCACTCTTAACCCTCCAAAATTTCACAATTACGAGGAAACCACACTATACACCATGGTGCACCTAAGTGGCTTGCGCATAGAGGCGATACCGCTGTATAAGCGACGGCTGACATCGCCCCAACTTCTTACGCAGTGGTATTTTGTAGGGTTTATGAAAGTATTTCTTTGCCGTATGAGATATTTATGCTCGCCCGAATAAAATGGAAATTGCTCCTGTTTTTATTTTCGGTTCTTTATCACGGGGGCTGATTCCTCCGTATTTCAGATGGTCCTTCCTTTCAAAAGCTATTGTCGCCCTTCTTTTTCCTCTCCTCTACTGTGTCTGGAAGTTCGTCTTGTGGTTCTTTGTGTGTGCCTTTTTCCGGAATTCTCTCGCCACATTCACAACGAATAACGGTTACAATCCTTTAGTGCTTTGATCTCCGTCCCAGAGCGGTATGAGTCTTGAGAATTTTTCTGCTCTCTTCTTGACTGAACTGGCGTGGTTTCGATGCCGCTTTTATTTTGTTATTTTATTTTCTTGACTGACAATATAGGCAAAAACCGTGGAATGTGATTTTACATTTAGAGTATGGTCGTCTACATTTTTACCATTTTCTCCCCTTTTACACAAATAACAATGTCATTTTTCTGAAATGTAAATGTGTGAAAATTTGGTGGGGAGGGGTTGGAGGGGGACGTTGGAAAAGGAAGTTGTGAGGGAGAGACGATATTTGCTCATCCCCCCCCCCCAACCAGGTTTTTATTTTAAAGGGGCGGTCGCCTGCCTCCCACGCACGACCCTGGAGACATACTTTTTTTTTACGGCTTTCGCGCATACAAACAAGCTTTCTCCACATCATTTACCTTGTAGCGTATGACGTCATGGTGTTGTTAAAGTTGTAACTATACACGTTAAGATTGTAGGAAGTGTGGTGATATTACAAAAATTACCGTGAAAATATTTATTTTCATTTTAGTCGGTTGCAAGACAGTACACTTAAGATCATACTTTATTTTTTTCATATTGGCGCAAAAGAACTAAACAATTTTAATCGAAACACTTTAATAAAATTAAACACCAAAGAGCAGTCATAAGATGGACAATTATATTTATGTTTTTGTAAAATAATTCACCGTTCGTTCACCAAAAAAAGAAAAAGTTTACTTGGTTTTGGCGTATTTTCATAACAGAATTGATGGTACTTTGGGTTGCAAAAATCTGTAAAATTATGTGGTTTATTGCTACCAAATGTGGCATGAGCCGTGCTGTAGCGTGTAGTGTTTTCCTATACAAGTATTTAAAATGTTTCTGATACAGAAATATGCACTTCAAACTGTGTCCGCGTGGTTTTGTAAATGCCGTCCGCCAATTAAAAACATTTCCATGCTCCTCAAAAGTGTTAAATATGACTTTTTTTTCACGTTGTAGTTGAGAAAAAATAACCGTAATCGTTTTATAAAATCATAGAAACCTGCATTGCACTTTACAACATACTATACACAAGCAAAACATCAAGGTCAACGCTTAAAGTCCAGTTGGAAAGGCTTTATACGAAAATACTGTTCGCTCTTTGGTGTTTGACGAACGTATTTTATACGACTTTTGCCTTTCCTGTTTCCGTGCCTCAAACGAAAAAAAAAAATAATAATAATGCTCGTGTCTACTGACTCTTCTGGCCAAGACTGACCAAAATCCCAACAATTTTTTAATAAATTTTTATGTTTGAAAGTTCTGGGCAGGCGTCAAACTTTTTTTTGCAGTGGGTGTTTTGACAGAGTGCCATAGATTCGCGGTTATTCGGTGTCATAGCGATAGCGTAGAACCGCTAGGAGACCGTAGCTGCGGCAGCCGCGACATCACATTTCGTGGACCGTAGTTCCGCCCGTGCTTCCGGGTATTGATGCGCGGGTTGCGTTGATCCATCTGCAAGGCGCTCGAAACAAGAAGTCCACTATGCCCCTCACATCTGAAGCTGCAGAAACGCTGTTGTAAGAACTGTGAACACCGGCTCACTCTATGATAATTCAGCGTTCGTCTGCACGCTGTAGCTGTGGTCATGAATGTTTGAATTTCACGGATAATTAGTATTTAGCTTTTTATAACACATTTACATTCATTAATTCCTTAAGGGCGCCGCCTACCCTCGCGTGAGAGGCTCAAAAGCGACGGAGCAGTACGGTCGACATTGGAAGAATCATTCTAATGCCGTCAAATTTGGCTAAAATCGGCTTTTTCACGCGGTTGTTTCTCAAGATATATGTAACGGATTTGTTCTAAATTGAGGTCTACAAGTACATTGGACTTTCCTAGAGTGACGCGTTCAATAAAATGATAGGGTCACCGCTTAAAGTCCCACTGTTAAAACGGCGCGTTTCAACTCTAGCCGTAGAGGCGATATCACAATACATGTGCCAGCCGGTTTCACTTGCAGCGCCTCATAGATTTCCGCCTCACACACACAAACATACTCTTCACCAGGCGGCCGCCTTAAACTATTACAGTAGGAGTCGGACGCATGGCATCTAAAGGAAGAGGAAAATTAAAGTTGGGAGTGAAGTAGGTAATGTTCACTTTGGTATAAATTGGTTACAGTAGTTTGGAATAAGTATGCTAAGTTGTCCTTAATTAAAAAATAACTAATTTGGGTTTCTAGCTTTCTTAAGAATTGGATCTCTTAACCGTATCTCCAGTTTTTCGGTACAAAACTAAAAAAAATTCAAACAATTTGTTTCGAAAAACTACATATCAGTTTGCTATTTGTACGATCATTCGTATTATATATATATATATATATATATTTTATTGTTTCACATAATTGTTTTGCTTGTTTGCTTTGTTATTTTTATTTGTAAAGTTAAGTTTTTCGATACGATTACGTGTACATTTTAAATTTACTTTTCTAAATATCTGTAGGACTGAAAATCTGGCTACTGTAATATTTAGTAGGCAAAAATAATTTTAAGTTACTTTTTTCGTAACAAACGTTAACTGAACGTTTTCAAACATGATCTTAATAACGTTCTAGTGTCTTTACTATGTAGTGATTTAATTTTGTTTTTGGTAGATTATATGCTTACTCGTGTACATGCGAAACCATTTACACCCTGTACTTTATGGCTGTAAATATGAGCAGGAGGAAGCCGTAAATTACATGAGAATGAGCGCTTACTTTGTGGAAACAACTGGAAAAATGATGCCAACACAACTGTCAAAAAGTGTCATTGTTATGCCCCAATGCCAGCGGAGCGCAGATGTATCACTTACTCCTCTACTCGCAGTGGGAACTAAATATACCACTTCTTTTTAAGCTACACATGCGCGCAACATAGCAAATGGACTTGTGCATAAGCAATTGATAGGTGCATATGTACAACCGTTTTGTGCTCATCATGTGACGTATTGCTAGGGACCTGAAAAATTGGCGTAATCTTTTGGGTACAAGCCAGAATTCAAACTGATTCGCGTCACTCCCCCATTTGGGCTTTGTCTTATCTGTTACCTTCTGGACGGCTCTGAGCTAGTAGTACAGAAACAACTAAACACAGAACCAATAATGTGGTATCACTATGCCACAGATCAGCCAGTGAGAAGCTGCTATCTGCTTGAGTACACAGATATTCTTGAGGCTGGCATACAGTTCAGTGAACCCGCGAATTTTTCTGGTATCTAGTGCCAGGAAAATTTTGCGAATTCAATGACCTGCCGGCTAGAATTCATTGTACTATTCATACTTAAGCCTCGTCTATTCGTCCATTCTTTGCTTTTCCACTGAATAGTGAGTGAGTGAGAGATGCTGGTCAGCGCTTAACATCAAGGTCTTTAGCCCTGGTGAGGGATGACATGAGGTGAGTATGGAGCATACCAGAATAAAAGGGCGGGGGAAACGGGAGATCCCCGAGAAAACCTGCCGACCAACTGTATCGTCCGGCACGATTCCCACATGCGAAAATCCGGGGACCTTTGTGGGAGGCGATAGGTCTGACCCCTCGGCCACTGCGGCCCCCACTGAATAGTAGTTGGTTGACAAATGGCTGGGGGGGAGGGGGGTTCTGTATGCATACGATAGTTGATTATAACATGCAAGTAATCGAATTCGCGAAATTTTCGTGACCCTACGTATTGCAGTTCTGTGTGTTCGTATTTAATTTCACTACAGCGCAATTAGACGAAACGTGTTGGTGTCAATCAGTCCCCTGTACGATGTACTCCACAGTCCTGTGTACACTATGTCTTCAGATACTTGTATATTGTCTCCTGCTACAGTGAGTGGACAGTTGTACATGTGACAAGGTAGCGCGGCAGTCTGTGAGTCTACTATTGGTCGAGATTCCTGATGTACTAGTTTCATGAACACACTGTAAAAAATAACTTCCTAAAATGTTTAAAAAGTAATTAATCTAATCGCAGAATGGGGCAGTTACCATACTTCCGCATTGTAAATTTGCAAACTTTTGCGCTTGTAACAATACAAGTCTGGTAACTTTAGTATATATTTTACTGTTTTAGAAAAAAGCGTTCAGGACTACTGCAATGGATCTGGGAAACAATTATACCGTACCTACTTTCTTAGCGCTCCTATACGCACGTGTGGCAAATTTACATACGTTTTTTTTTTAGATTGCATTGACCTAATCATTGACGGGTATAGGGTGTTCTAAATATAACTTTTCCTCAAATGAAATCGCGAAAATTACGATCGTATATACACGCCTGTGTTTCACAAGCATGGGAAACCAGCATCGTCACGACGACGGCCGCGAGGATGCTGCGTAGGAAATCATGCTGGACCACTCCCCCCTTCTTCTCTTCATCCTCGCGAGTACTTCCCGCCATCTCGCAGTTTTAATCATCGCGCGGCGGGCGCTCATTCTCATGTAAATTACGGCCTTCTCCTGCTCACATTTGGTTTCCAAATTTTCCCGCGTAATTGAATTCGGACTCGCATGTGCTCCCCCCCCCCCCCGGCTTCACGTCACCACTGTGCTGATCTGCGTCGTGTTCCTGCTATGCCTGCCACCAGCCAGCTCCGACTCCGCCCAGGGGCGTGTCCTGAGCTGTGAGAAGAGGCGTGTCCCACGTGCATTCGTTATCCTGCTAGACTCTCTAGCTCGGAAATAAACAAGTTACAAGTCGCTAACTGTTTACATGCTTTTTAAGAGTCCTTGAACCTGGCACATGAGTTGTACTGTAGCGTGGTGGGAAAAGCATTTTTAAAATGTGGAATTAATAGAGGCGCATTTATTTTGCGTATTCGTCCGGTAGCAGCTTAGACTTCTCAGTCCTATACACACACTGGCTACAGTCGAATATTCATTGGAGTCTAACCGTACACGCAGGTACCACGTGTCGAGTTATTTCCTTATTTATTACTGATTTGCAGTCGTCAATGATCTGTTAAAACAGGTGTCGTCTAATCACAGAAGGGGTAGTGAAGTATACAATATTGGCATTCAACCTGACCTAGAATCAATACGCGAAATAATCTTGCCTCTAGTAGTTAATAGAGGCAATTATTTTTTCGGTGCGAAGAATTCTGCACCAACTTGTTTCAATGTCTTATGTGGACACCTCTAGCTCTGATTCTTGTCCAGTGATTGGATGTTTTTAACTGCCAACGTGTTGGGGTTCTACCCGCCAATCACAGACGTGTAGTGTCGCAGTGACCTTGTTCTGATTGGCACAGTCAAATGAGCCACGCCTCTGCTCAAATATGTTCTGCCAATAACCATGAAGCACAGTTGCAAATGTACACGTAAGGCACAGAAACAAAGTGATGCAGAATTATTTTCATGATAAATCACTGGCTGTAGTAATTAATAAACGTAATTAAATTGCGTTTATCTATGAAAAGAAAACACTCTGTAATCTCCCTTTCATTATAAAAATACCTTCCGCTTATTAAAAACAATAATGCCGAGCTCTTCAGAAGTGGTAGAAATGGCTTTTCCACGTTGCCGTAGCTGAGAACATGTCATTCGTAATTGTAAAACATAAATATACAAACCTGCGTTAGACTTAAACACATACTTTCCACACATATAAAATAATTGGGTCATTGCCCTAAGTTCCGTTGAAAGACACTTTCTACGAGAACACTGCACGTTAGTTCAGTACTCTGCGCGTGTTTGACGGACGTATTAGAGTCGTCTTATCATCATGCCCGTTTGCGTGCCCAAAAAAAAAAACTGGTCCAAATAACTCTTAAGTTTTGTAATTTGTTCTGTAGCTGGTTTATTTTCCCGCCTCTGGAGAGTTAGTAGACCTTAGCCTTTTTTTGCACGTTGGAGACACGGGAACGGAAAAAGCTGTAAGTCGAATATAACACTCCCGTCAAACACCTCATCGTCTCTAGGCGCGAAGGACTTAACTTGCGTGCAGTGTTTTCGTAGAAAGCATCTTTCAACTGGACTTCAGGGGATGGCCCTGTTATTTTATTTGTGTACAGTATGTGGTAAAGTCCAATGCAGATTTCCATGATTTCCATGACGGTTGACATTTTCTCAGCTAAAGCAACGTAAAAGTAATTTTTTGTAATTTTTTAGGAGCTTGGAAGTCATGTTTTTAATTAACGGACGACATTTTTAAGACCATAGGAACACGGTTTTAAGGGTGTCTAATTTTTGTAGATAAACACATAGGATAATTTTTTTAATAGTATACGTGAAAAAATTACTTTCCGCGCTATGCTACAGCATGTCTCACGCGCCAGGTTCACAAACGGTTAAAACTTGTCAGTTCTCGCTTAAGGCTCCGTTTCAGTTGCCATATTGAATTTTATTTATTTTTTAATTTTTTTTATTTTTTAATTTTTTTAATTCTAAGAAGAAAAATGTTAAATATGCGATTATACCTCAAATTCTATTTACATTTCGCTACATTGCTGACCATTGAGATGTAGCTGTTGTTTTATAATTACGCCGCAGTCTGACAATTTTTTTTTTTAATTTCATAATTTTCCCGACAAATTGCGACCTAACTATACATTACTGGCTCTATTGTCGCGATTGTACTGTAGCACAAAGTAGATAGAATTTGCGGTATAGTCACTGATTTGACATTTTTCTTCTCAGAATTAGAAAAAAAGGAGAAATAATACAATTCAATATGGCGAATGAAACCGAGCCGTAAAGTTTTGTTGCGTATATTGCAAGTCGAAATCTTGGCACAATAAACCGTATGTTAGTTAACAGCAGAGATCTGCGATCATCGCGTTATTTTCTAACTAAAGAGTAGACTGCAAGCTGTTTGTCCGCTCGCTCGACGTCTTCGCTTGCAGCTGGGAACGCTTTTGCCCAAATAATTGAAGTTTACATGGTAGAGTGACCAATTGCTAGGGGCTTGCTGAATTCGCGTTTATATTTAGTGACAGACTAAGCTTCACATGCCTGTACATACCACAGTACAATGTGGCTGTCCGTTGGCAACGTGCCTCTGTATGATATCAATGATGACACGACATTTTCACGAAAATAATTTTACCCCTGTTTGTTTTAGTGTATTACGTGTTCACATCTGCAGTTTCGTTTCGTGATGGTCAGTGATATAGAGGCACGAGTATTTCGCGTATTGATTCTAGGTCAGGTTGGACGTCTCACTGTCATTATTGTGATCGTACGATAGATGTTCTGATACACATTTGACGACTGCAAACCAGTAATAAATGAGTAGGGACTGGAAAATTTCGCGAATTCAGCGACCTGTAGGCTAGAATCCGTTGTACTATGCATACTCAAGCCCCGTATATTCGTTCATTGTCTGCTGTTCCACTGAGTATCAGCTAGTTGACTAATAGTCGGGACTTGAGTGTGCATAGTATAATGTATTCTAGCCTACAGGTAATTGAATTCGCGAAATTTTCCAGTCCCTACAAATAAATATAAACAAATCGTTGCGAACACACGTGGTACCTGCGTGTATGGTTAGACTCCAATGAATATTCGACTGTAGCCAGTGTGTGTATAGGACTGAGAAGTATAAGCTGCTACCAGATGAATACGCGAAATAATCGTGCCTATAATGTATGGTAACAGGGTTCGATGTACAAGGTAGGGGTGTCGCTAATGTTCGTGCCAAAAATATGCTTTCCGTGAGGTGATTTTACTCCTGGAAATGTTTCTAATCCTAGTGGCTGTTGGTATTTTGTGAACCAAAAAGCTCCATGGTGTTGAGAGCAGGGTTTTTTTAACAACATACTTGCACAAATATACTAACTTTTTTTTATCGTATAGATTATGATTCTTTGACAAAATTTTTGAATGAATGATCTGTGCCCCTTAATTTTCTACATAAAATTAACACCAATCAAAGGTGGCGGGAATCATTACACTTTAGAGAAACTAAGAGTTTCCTTAAGGGTGTTAAAGTACGATAAAATCATAATTTTATATTTTTATGAAATATCATTAGTTTTGTAGTCTATACTAGTGAGTGTAGTTTCCTCTTACAAAAAAAAATTAGCTGTCATAGTTTTCTCATAACAGTGCGTCAAAGTCAAAATTTGCGTGTTACGCTGCCATGCAAAGAGCGAAAATCAATCAACCTACTTCAATGAAATAATTCACGGCGAATTTACATCCCACGAGCTATGCAATAAAACATTTAAAAAGCCACAATGCCATATTTTGAATTTAAAAAAGTCACAGAAGTACGGAAAAAATTTACAAAATTCAACATTTTCTTAAAATATCACAATAATTCGTGAGATGTTTCTTAATGTTTTATTACGTAGCTCGGGGTGTGTTATTTCACTGTGAATTATTTCACTTGCATAAGTCAACTGGTTTTCACTATTTGCATGGCAGCAGAACATGCAAATTATGACTTTGCCGAATATTTATGAGAGAACTATGCGAGATAAAATTGTTTTGTAAGAAGAAATTGCACTCACAAGTATCGTCTACAAAACTAACACTATTTCATATAAATATAAATTTATATTTTATCGCACTTGAAAAAGTCCGTAATCCATCATCTATTTCAAACAATTACAAATAACTCGAATTTGTTTTAACCAAATGCGTTGAAAAACTTTGAGACTGTGTACAGTCATACTATACACGGGTTTTTCAAAATAATGTACCGTTTGCTAGCAAAAAATTGTATTGTAACAGAGAACTTCAGCTACAAACGATTATATATAGTGTTAAAACTGTAAGATGAATTGTTGATATATGTATTAATTCGTGTTAAAAAAAATTTGGAACCACTGCAAAACTAAAGAGTGAGGTCTTAATTGTCGTACACTCACAATTTTTTACTCTCTCGCTCTCTCTCTCTCTCTCTTTCTTAATCCCCTGAATTTTTTCTTAAGCAGTGCAGCTGCTGTATGTTAAAGTGCGAGAAAAATTAGCGTGAGTCCAATTTCGTAGACATCAAACATTTTTGGCAAATATAAACTTCTGACATCCCCCATTTATTTTTAGTCTTGAAGCATTATCGTCTATTCCTTTATAATTTTTCCTTGTTGCTATGCTAATGTTAGCGCAATCGATTTCCACGCTGTGTGCAACGCATTAAAATTGTTTTCCTCTTCATTTTCCATTAGGTTCCGCTGTGTCTCACCAGCACCGCCTTCCTTTCTGTAACAAATTTTCTCCATCCATTACAATTTCTTCGTAATTATGCTGTAACTTAGTTAGTAAACTTTTAAGTAATTTATCTTCTTCATTTTCACCCACGACATAACGCAGCTGACATCACTCAAGCTAAAATACATGTCGTAATTATTTACTAAGCTTAGTAGGAAAATTTCGTAATATTTTGCTATCCTTTCATGTTTTCTTTAATCTCCGACTCTCAATTTACTTTTAACTTTCTGTGTACAGCGTCCGTTCCAAGTCGTCGTATTACCTATTTACGTGAACGACGGCACGATGAGAGGACAGAATTGTGCATACTTGTGGTGTGGTTTAGATTTAAATTCCAATCAATTTTTTTTTCAACCTGGCGTGGACTATAGAATCGAGATTGAAATGTTTGTGTAAAAACACTCCGACTGGACCAGTCACTATACTTTAATAAACATCCTTCGGACTTCACGAAGTGATGGTCTTACAGAACCGTTCTGGTATACCAAAATTATCTTTCCATGTATCTGTAGGCCTAATTATAAAGAAAGTGCTTAAGAAAGTAAAATAATTTTGCTTACGAAAAATCTTCATCTGAAAAAAAAAATTGTTATAAAATGTTTGCCTGTTTGTTTTTAGGAGAGTTAATGTCTCTGCTACAAGATGAGCTACTACGGAGTGTACAGTCTAGTTTTCTCTATGTCTACACGTCAGTATGAATGGAATATTTTACCATGAACGTATTACAGAATTTGTTCACTTTTCGTTCGCTCCAGTTCGAGTACGGTCCAGTAGGAAATTTCACTCTAAACGTACAGTCGGAGAGCAGTGGCGTTTCGTGAGTTGTTTCCAGCTAGGGCTGTAGTTGCCGATAAGCTAGCTGACGATACATGGTGGCCTCGGATTCGGGAGGACCAGGGTTCGATCCCCGGCTCCGGTCATCCTGATTTCTGTTTTCCATGCTTACCCGAAATCGCTCCAGACGAATACTGGGATGCTTTCACAATAAAGGTCATAGTCGCCTTCTCTCCCATAGTTCCTGTCATTGTACCAAGTTGTGTGTCATCGTCTGTAATGACCTCGCTGTCGACGAGACGTAAAGCCCTCTTATCGTCCCTGACGATAAAGCTACGGACAGTTTGTTCTGCAGGTACCGCTTATTGCTGAGTGCTCATTCAGTAGAGAGTTGTATATATTTCATGGTTATTGATTAACAATGCGTTCATCAAGAACTTACAGTTCTGAGAATCTGCAGACCTACCTGATAACAACCACTGCTGAAGAAGAAACAGAGCTGTGTCATTTCCTTGCAGCGATAATTAGGGACCTGAACAGTTCGTGTTTTCTTTTGGGCACTAAGTTAGAATTTAAAGAAATTTACGTTCGTGTCACTTTCGTAATTGAACCGTGACTTGCGCGAAACCTCCGTAAGGGCGCCTAGCAAATTATAAAGATTCAACTAAGTACAAGCCCAATTATTTGTGACATTCAAAATTCGCGTTATTTTCTGACAGCTGACTAGACTCCAAGTAGCTACAGGCTCGTTCGACGTCTCCCGCTGGCCGATATTGTGTGACTTGCCGCGGAGAATGCTTACACATTAAACACGTAAATGACAACACAAAAGTTCGTGGCCAATTGAACGGCAGATTATGCTCTGTTCTGTAGAGGAAAGTGAAGTTTAGTCTGCTACCAAATGAAAACGCGAATTTTGCATGTCTGTACCAATTATGTGATATGGCTGTGACTGCGGGCAGCCACTGAGAAGCCACTGCTTGCCTCAGTATACAAATATTCTCGGAGGCTAGCCTACGGGTCAGTGATCCCGCGAATCTTGATCCGTCGCGGTCCTGACGACAGAGGAGCTATGACGGCTGGGTGTGGTGTCTCGGACCGAGGCGGGTGTAGGCTGTGTGCGTGTGTTGGGGCCCGCATTCCTCGCGCGACCCACCTGCCTTGTCACTCCCGTCATGTTGTCTCGACCCGCTTACATCCCGGACAGCTGGAAAGAGGTGCCCGTAACTGGCCAACTATAAGGACTGACAATCCTGTGATGCCAGTAGTTGGGCTACTGGTGGATGGACACGTTTTACCAAGTCTGTCTTGGTGGTGGTAATGAGTCGGGACTGGAAAATTTCGTGAATGTAATGACAGCCCCGTTTATTCGTTCATCACCTGTTGTCCCAGTGAGTAGCAGCTAGTAGACAAATGGTCGGGGATTTAGTATTCACAGTCAAATGAATTCTAGCCTGCATGTCATTGAATTCGCGAAATTTACCAGTCCCTAGTAATGAGTTTTCCAAGGAAATGGCAAATGTACATGATTGCGGCTGCAATTGGCTCTGTAATTATTGAGAATTGCAGGCTAACTTTCAAGAATTATTTTGAAATTGTTATGCATGACAAATTAATGAAATATTTCATTATTGTTTATGTCAAGCAGTTTACCAAGAATGTATACTATGCTTTGTCGAAGAGAAAGTTTTAATAATACAATGTAAATCAATAATACGGCTCAAAAACTGAAAATTCAATACACTTGTCTAACACTGTCTGTAGAGAGAGACGGGAGCAGTGCGCTAGGAGAGATTGGCGGCAGCGCGGGGAAACCAGTTCGTCTTGACCGAAATACTAGCCGCAACGCAGTCTTCGTCGTCGAAGCGCGAAGGTCATCACTTCCGGCGAGTGAATGACCTCGTCAGGTCACGTGACCGCATCGAGAACCCTGGCGAAGAAGACTCCGTACTCTATTTATCTAGATGCGTTTATCGGTTAAATAAGTTATCAAACAATACTTGAAACACTTTCGTATTATAACTATTTTAAACAAAATTGGGGGATGTATTTAAGCCATATCGCTCATCCCGGCTACTTTACTTTAATTTAATCCTAATGTTATGAGATGGATAGTCAGCGTTGCCACGCTGACAAAACATAAATTGAAAGAGTGAATGCAGTTTTCCGGATTTGGAGAGACTGCTCTTACTTTTAGAGTAATACTATAGACATGCGTCATTGCAGTGTTGTATGTCCACAATAGTTCGCTAAATCATTTATCTATGTTGCAAGGTTCTTACTTAGTCTCCATACATTGCTGTCATCTGAGTGCACGTAATCGTGGGACTACATCGGAGTAAAATCCATAAAATATGTACGGAGTAGTAACAGTTTCACATATTGCCGAATGTATTCTTCTGTGGAATGAACTATCTTTCCTGAGGAAGTAACTATATGTTCTGCGGAATTTAGATTAGGATCTGTCACTATGCGAAAGAAAGGGGGATACTTTAATAATTTATTGACTTTAAATTAAAGGTAACTTCCTAATTGTACCAGATAATTTGTAAAGTTACATACTAAATTTTTTATGAAGAAATGGATTTTATTTTAATTCTTACGAAATTAAAGAATAGTAATTATAAAAATTTTTAGAATTCAATGTAGCAATTCATAAGAAGTACGGTTTTTGGTTCGCCTGCGGCGAGGCATTAACAGTAATATTTAATCTCAAAAATTAAAATTTATATATATTAGAACCACGTAAAATTTTTTCAAGAAAGTGATCTAGAGCTCATTTGGATGACCCAAAAATATATTCTTAGCACTTATGTAATACGTTAGTCATGTATACATTTGAGTTCAGTGTGGTTAATTTTATAAATTGAACAATAATGTAACTTTTTAAAATTAAATTGTTCAGTATTGACATTCCTTTTCCCAGGCTGTAATTTTATTTCACAACGACATTTACGTTTTATGTTAAAGTTGTAGAAAATATTGTGTACTTAAACAGTATTGAAAGTTCTGCAGTATGTAAAATTTTTTTAACGTGTTGGAGAATATTTGAAATAAAAATCACGTTCCATGTGGATTTCTGAATGTAGGTTCCAGGGTCGCTGATGAGGATTTGTTTGGGACGTGAGTGTCTTGCAACTTGCACATTTCCGCTGCAGCGCCAGGGGAGTGTAGTTTGTAAGTAGGTGTTGGTAGCTCGCCTGCGACGTTATCCGGGCCTTGTAGTATAGTGCTGGTTCCTGCCTCGCGCGACGACAAACTTGCTAGCTTTGCCGATACCGGGGCACCGGGGATTGTATTTGTGTTCCCCGGAACACTGCTCCTATGGTTGCAGCAGGAGGTGTGGCGAGGAAGGTGGGGGGACACCTCCGAGGTCGACGCCAAGTGAATTACTGGCCTCTCTTCCCCCAGATATTGCGCACATTTCTCTCTCCGCTCTCCAGAAGGTGCGAAACATCCTTTTTATTTCGTGTAGCGGAGAGAAAGCGAAGCTGACCTCCAAACACCTCTTTTTTTTATTAAATCCCGACTTCTTTGGAACATTTCTCATCTCCAGTAGCAGCAGTGATTATCTCATTTTATTTGTAACTATTTCGTTTCACGTACAACATTTTAAAATATCCCCTTCTACAATTACGCATACAACTGACTCGAAATTGTTTGGGAAAATTAGTTTCTGTAGGCCACAATGTTTGTGTTATGTTTGTAAAACTGTTTTTATCCGGTTGATGCGTTCGTAAAAAAATTGTTTATTTCTATAAATATAGAAGTTTTTCGTAATGCCCCTACCTGATTCTTCTTCGCCTTTGTCGCTGAATGCCGGTGCATACAAGTTTTACCAGGTGTACAGCCCAATTGTTCAATGTTTAGTTTACGTTTAGTACAGCCAGGATAAAATTTAAAGGGAATTGCAGTATAATTTTCAGGTTACTGGAACCTTGACTTAGGTGATTTTAACAGAAAGTTATTTTAATTGTACTGTGGAAGTTTAATTTTTTGTGTTGGACCGTCGAGGAAATTAGTTGTTTTACGTTTTTCTTCAATTATTTAAATTTTAAATGTAGCTAAAATTAAATACCCTTTTTTCCGTTTAATGCGTCTTTCGAATAAGAAATTACATCATTGCATTGGTAAGCTGAATCCTTAATTCAGATTTCGAAAATTGCTGTACCTTAAGTAGATTTCAAACTTTTCATAGATAAAGCTGGCTTCTGATTTCATAAATGCTCTGTATTCGCTGAATGCAGCCACTTGTTAAATGTGAACACAAACACTCGATTCAAATTTTAATTAGTCCGGACCGTCAAAATTAAGGAATTTCGTCACTTCGAAACTTACGAAATAAATCTGTCAAGATCCAAATCATCTAATTTTTTCGTACTTGATGTTACTCGTATTTAGTTGAAACCATGTTGAGTTTTATTTGTACGTTGGATTTTCCTCTTCTAACATGCTAGGAAATGAAGGTCAAACAGTTACAAAGCAACGGAAAGCTTCTATTTCTGATTAAAAACGTACGTATAGTAATTTTTTTGTGAACTTGCAGTCGTGATTTTGTCGAAACTGTTTCGTGATTAAATTGCATCGCAACTGAAGTATGGTATTTTATAATTTTCTGATATGAATATTAAATAATTTATTGAATGTATTGTGCACATCAGTGTGGTGTGATGTTTGTATTTTTTTTTTCTGACTAACCAACTTCTGTGGCGTTTTATGTCACACGCCGATTTATGGTGTGTGTGTTTGTGGTCCTAGTTTAGAATCGGGGGTAAAAGTTTGAAATGTATGGGGTTGTTTTGCTGTGTTTAGCCGAAGGGCATACAATTACTGAGAATAAGTTGATAAGCCCAAATTACTGTTTTCCAACTAAGATCGTGTTTTGTTTCTTTGTTGCAGGTAAGTGTTCCCGTTCGTATTGTCTTTTGTGTGTACTATGGTAAGTAGTATTTTTCTGTGTTTAAAACTAAGTATTATGTCGACTCGTTTCATTTTAATTTTGTGATCTTCTATCCTTGGATCTGACACGGTTATTAACTTCATTAAGGCAATGCTGCAGTCAAGTTTATTTTTCCCTCCCTCTTCCCCATAACACCGTTATCCATCATTCTGGAATCAGATGTAGATGCAACCTGTCTTCTTTGTAATTACTGCCGAAATAAAGAATAAATGCAGAAATAACCCCCCTCCCCTGCAAATTTTCATTCTTGCAGCAATATTCTCCTTTTTTCGGTGCGTGAATGTTTTAGTCTGAAAGCGATATCGTGAAAAATGACTGAACCCCGTCGACTGTAATTTAACATGCAAATCCGTATAATTGCTCTCGCCAGGACTCTCAGATAGACAGCACCCTTAAGGGCATTCTCGTGGCAAAAATACATAATTTTATACTTGGACGACATAGTGTTAATTTTTTAGACGTTATGTGTGACTACACTTCACACTTGTGAAACTTTTTAGCTCTCATAGTCTTCCCATAGTAGCTTGTCAAAGTCAAGATTTGCAAGTTACGAGAACATACAACTAACAAAAACCAACTGACTTACTCAAAAGAAATAATTTACACTGAAATGAGATATTATGGACAGTATGCTAAAATATTTAAATAGCATAGTGAAATTACTTTGTGTTTAAAAAAATCCTGAAAAAACGACAATTTTCTTCATGTATGGCATTTTTTTTAAATCCAAAAAGACATTGTTTTTAAATATTTTAGCATATGACACTTAATATCTTTTTTAGTGTAAATGATTTCATTCGGGTATGTCAGTTGGTTTTTGTTATTTGTGTATTCCCGTAACGTGCAAATCTTGACTATGCCAAGCCGCTATGGGAAGATTATGAAAGAGAAAATTTTTTCACAAGCGGTAAATGTCGTTACAAGTAACGTCTATAAAACTAACACTTTGTCGCACAAATACAAAATTATGCATTTTTTCCACTGTAACACCCTTAAGAGGACTGTGTACTTAACCGTTGGACGGTGTTGTGGCGTGTCACGCGAATACTTTTTTACACGAAACCGCTGGACTTATTCTTATTGTTGTTATATATGAAAAAGAACATTCACTTGAAACTACAGGTGCCACGTTTTGAAAATTCAGTATGCTTGGTAGAAACATAATTTTGGGGCCACTTGAAATGGCTGAAAAAGGCTTTTTTATACTGCTGTAACTCCGAAAATACTACTTGAATCCGTAAATTGTAAGATAAGGTGCGTACATTGGTCTGTAATTCATACTATGCAAATATTAAATTTTAGGTTCACCGCTTAATGTCCCATAGGAAAAAGTATTGTACGAAAACATTGCACGCCAGTTTAGCGCGCTGCGAGTAGAGACAAAGGCTGTGTTCCAATTCGTTGCAATGTTCTCTCGTTCACTTGCCCTTGAGCCCTTTCTGTCCCATAATTCCTCACGAGCCCTTGACCCCTTCGAGGCGAAGTGTGTATTCGTGGTTTCGGACACCCTTATTCCCTTAAACAACATAACCTATATTGTACATGTATAAATAATGACAACAATTCTGCTATTCAGAAATTATAAAATGTGCTTTTCGTGATAGGAATAAAACTGTACACTGTTTTTGAGAGAACACAGGCGGAATGTTTAACAATTATTTACATCAAGCTAACTAGATTACTATCTGTATACTGAATCAAACGGCGGTACGATACTCGGCACAATGAAAACTGTTAAAAATTGTATTTATTGATTTATGTTTATATTATGTTTATACATATTTTTAATTGTGCTTAAATTAACTTTAAAATGTTTTCGATTTTCTTTTTATTTAGGGAATATAAAGCGAACGTGTAAGGGAATATATTTGCGCACATTAGAAAATAATGAAACATTAAATAAACTTTATAGTCGCTTCGCCATTTAAATGTCTGCACAGTTATCATTCAATCACACTTTGTAAATAAATATATCTCATTTACAGTTCAAATACTTGTCTGTCTCGTCTGCAGCAAAGTGCGTAAGGGGACGTCGCACTTACCCTTAGCTAAAGGGGACATTTAAGGGTGCATTCGTACCCTTTGCTCGAATTGGAACAGCACTTGAGTGACGTCACATCCGCGATGCATTTTTTAAGAGCACGAAGCCAGTTAAGGGCCCTTGCAGCCTGAATTGGAACACAGCCCATGTGCCTATCGTCGGGACTGGTTCTCTGGCTGTTATCACTCCGCTGTTCCCAAGTGTCAAACGTGGAAATTTGAAACCGATGAAGACTCCACTTAAGGGCACCTCATACCCGCGTGTTCGAGACTCAAAAGAGACGGAGCAGTAAGGGCGACTTTGAAACGCGCTTCAAATGCCGCATCGCCTCAACGAGCTGAACTAGCGTACAAGATTCGCGCAGATACATTTTTACTATGAGACTTTAGCGGCAACCACATAGTTTTATTGGTGAAAAGTCTGTAGGAACGTTCAGTGCACTTCTCAATCTGAGTTTAACATACATCCGGTTAGTACACTTTGAAGTAAGGCAGTCCGAAAAGGCGGTTTTAATGGAGGGCCTGTAAACAGTGTTTGTAACGAGCACGGAGTCTTAGCAGTTTCATTCCGACCTTGTCCGAGGTTTGTTTTATTTTCGTGCGTTGACGCAGTGGACATTTGTGAAATAGTTTCGTTAAAAAAAACCTGTTTGCGAAGACACTGCAATTTTCATCGCCATTTTTTTTTGTTTGTACCAGATTTTTTTTTTTTTTCTAATTTTAGACACAAAATGTGACTAAATATGGCTCTTATGAAATTTTTTTATCTCTCATAGTTTTCGTGTAATGGCTTGTTAAAGTCATATTTTGCGTGTTTCCGTTTTAAGGACTTCACTAAAACCAACTGATATACCAAACTCAAAAAAATCACAGTGGATAAAGACATTGCAGGCTACAATTACATGCTCATAAAAATAAAGAATAAGAATTATTAGAATTTAAAAAAAATATTGAATTTTTAAAATTTTTATTTTAAGTTTCAGCATTTTTTTTAATACAAATAATTTTTATTCTTTATTTTTATGAGCATGACACTGTAGCCTGCAATGTCTTCATCCACTGTGATTTTTTGAGTTTGGTATATCAGTTGGTTTTAGTGTAGTCGTTGAAACGGAAACATGACTTTAACAAGCTATTACGCGAAAACTATGAGAGATAAAAAAATTTCATAAGAGCAAAATTTAGTCACATTTTGTATCTAAAATAAGAAAAAAATATCTAGTACAAATAAAGAGTAAAAAAAAATGGTATTGAAAATTGCGGTAGCCGCGCCCTTAAGGGCATGATCTATAATTTCTACTGCTTTTATGGTAATTATTTTGTATTCTTAAACGAGAGCATATATCAAAAAACTGTTCCAAAGTGTTGCTGAAAATTGTTTTTATTGTGTAGTCTAATTTTTCCTAGACAACAAACGTTATAGATAGGGATAGGAAAATTTCGCGAATTCAATGGCCTTCGTGTTAGAATGCATTGTTCTATGCATATCCAAGCGCGTCGTCTATTTATTCATTGTCTGCAGTTCCAGAGAATAGCAGATAATAACCATAGTTATAGATTTGGCTTTAGTTCATAAATGAGAGTTTCCTTAACAGCATAATTAGCTGAAACCATTGGTAGAGATGATGGTATATCACGAAAATGTATTCTGTCAACGTACCCTTGTAAACACTGTAGTTTCTCATAATATGTATGATTTGGTGATATACGTTTGAAACGTAGCTGTCTGCAGACCAATAATAGGCATCATGTATTACAATACGGGGAGTCTTGTTAGCTCAGTCAAATAGGGCAACAACTCTACGTACAAACGAAAGCCAGTATTTTTTTCATAAGCTGAACGTGCGTCTATACACAATATTTCCCGCGATAAACCATCATCTCTAACCATTGCGTGTATTGTCTTTAAAAAAAATTATTTAACATAGTATACAATATTTTTGACGAAACCAGGCAATAGTTTTTTTCCCGTATCTGCTCTCGTTCAGGATTTTAAAATAATAGCCGTAAAAGTAGTAGATGTGCTAGATCATGGCCGTAATAGCAGCTAACCAATATTTCGAGCAGGTTTGCCGGGAGTTGATCGGGAAGCCGTTCTCGCAGCTTATTTAACGCGGTAGACTCTCTGCACACTTCTAGCTGAAATTTGCCCACCCTACCATCGTAGCTTTTTATAACCGCCTTGGGGAATTCAGGGCTGTAAGGGAGACAGAGGAAGATAGGAGAACTTCTCCCGGGGCTGCCCGCGAGGACAGGCAAGTTTCCGTGGCGCGTGTGGCGATATCGGGACGGGCAGGCTGGCTGGAATGCGGGCGAGGATTCCAGGCCGGGTCGCTGGCAGTTCTCCAGCTGCTCCAGGAACATTGGTGCTCGCCCGCGCAGCAGTCGGCCTGTCCGCAAGGGGACGACCGGAGACATTATGGCGTCGCCTCTGGCCATTATTGCGACCTTCCTCTCTCACTTCGTCCTCCAATATATTTACCTTCCCCTTAGCACCACCAATGTACACACTTCTACAGTACGCCGTCACACTACATGTCAATATTTTGGGGGAACGATTCCCACTATGTCGAGGAACTAAAATATTCTTATATATCTGCGCTACGGTTCGCAGTCCGTGATGCGCATAGCGCGCTGGGTGGATCATATTAATACGGAATGCCACCGAAGCCATCATTGGCAACTATACATGCCAGAATAGTCGTATATAATTGGATGGTACGCATGTAGCATTCCACAGTTATATGTAGAGACATGCAAAATTCGCGTTATGAATTGGTAGCAGACTAAACTTCACTTTCCTATACATAGACTCCAAGTGACTATAGGTTCGTTCGGCGTCTCCCGCTGTCCGATATTGTCGTGACTTGCCGCGGAGAATGCTTACACGATAGAGAGCCTAATCTCTGTAAAGACGTAACACATGTAAATGACAACACGTAAAAGTTCGTGGCCAATTGAATCGCAGACTATGCACTGTTATGTATAGGAAAGTGAAGTTTAGTCTGCTACCATATCATAACGCGGATTTTGCATGTCTCTTATGCGGTGTTCATGTAACATTTTTTGCGCATCGTACTCCTTTCTCCCCACCCCCTCCACCATTTCCCTTCTTCTAACCCTTGAATCCTTCTCCCATTGACGTACTCACATGATGTGGGTCCGTCAAAAGCAGCAACTAATAAGGTATAACACTGATTATCCTTCGATAAGTCTTCCGTAGTACAGGCATAGAATAGGTATAGTCATTTTCTTAATGATTAAGTTGCACTTTTCCACTCGAAAACAAAATCGTAGTGCTCTGTATTTTCTGCATATTATTTCTCCATTTCGTCCTCTCAAGATTTAATTTACATCCACGTCGCGTCTTCACACTAGACGCGCTTGCTGTCGTTTAACCTTTATGGTCAGACTGTTGGAGTGTCAAGTGTCAGGTGACATTGACCTTTCGCTCATTCACTGGGTGCCCTAGTGTTGGTCAGTTTAAGTCGGTGTTTTTCTCTCTCGACAATAATTGAAGACTGGACTGTTCCGGATTGTTCTGCATTTAGCTGCATTCGGTATGCTTGCCATGCTTCCATCCGAAGTTTTTTCCCTCTGGTAAATGCTTTGGGTTGCTCGAATTTTATTGCAATTTTAGTTATTCATGTGTTAATATATAACTGTAATAAACCAGAGCCTTTTCTTATCACTTTTAAACGTTTACCAGCTTATACTTAAAGTTACATCGGCTAACGTGATGTTACGCTGTTTTTTTTTTTTTTTTTTTTTTTTTTTTTTTTTTTTTTTTTTTTTTTTTTTTTTTTTTTCATTACGAATTTGTAAATATTACAGATACCTACTTTTCTCATGCTCAATCGTTGTGAGTTTTCTGATTCAGAAATTCAATAATATATATCAACTAACAGGCCTACAAGTACTGATTTTGGACTACAGTGTTTCCATTTGGTAACTAGTTTGCAGGTAAATAGTAATGATTCTGTTGATGGCCACAATGTCTGTACAATTGCGAAAAATTCTGACATTCGATTCAATGGGAAAGATCCTCAACACTTTTGCATAGTTATTTACACTAGCTGTTTTACCCGGCATGCGTTGCAGTGCCATTTTTTCTATCCCCCCCTCCAACTAAATTTTTGGTGCTCCGTTCTTCCACCTCCACCCCCTCCTCCATCATATTTTATTTTACAGAAACCTTCGCGGGCACACGTACAACAACAATCAAAAGTCTTTTTTACTAATTTTTTGGAATGCCCCTTTTGTCTGTGTACCCTATTTTGTTTCGGGGCCGCGGTGGCCGAGGGGTCACACCTCTCACCTCCCACCAAGGCGATCCGGGTTCGATTCCGGCAGGGCCTGTACCCGGATTTTCGCATGTGGGAATCGTGCCGGATGATTCCGTTGGTCGGCTGGTTTTCTCATGGATCTCCCGTTTCCCCCGCCCTTTCATTCCGACGCTGCTCCATACTCACCCTATGTCACTCCCACTAGTACTGAAGATCTGGATGTTAAGCGCTGATCAAAATTTCTCACTCACTCTTCTCCTTACAACGACACTGAGATGGTAATTTCCGTACAACTCTGGATTTTGTTAAAATGCTCGTAACAAAAGGTAATGTTAATTATTTAAAAACGAAGTCAATTAAGGCACCGTAGATTGTCTTAACAGTTATTTAAATGAATACTTTGTTTATCACCAGTACCGTTAAGATCTGTGAGATCATAATAATGGATAGCAGTAAGCGCACATTAACATCCAAAAAAATTTTATATGTTGATGCGTTCATGATTGGCTCTGAGAATGCAAACGTTTAATAATAAGAATTAGTAACGAGGAGACGAGCATAAATCTAATATATGTGCAGGAAAGTACCCCTTAAGGGCCCTGCCTACCTCGGGGACCTGGCGAGAGCAGGGATACCGATTTAAATGTTGAATTATATTCGTTTGGCTCAGACACCTTTCACGTTATCATTTTCGGTCGAAAGCTATTTATGCACTGAGATGAGGAAAATGTTGTTACAGGTGTGGAAAAATAATTTTGTGTAGGTGTTTTCGAGAATTTTTTTTTTCAGAGTGAAAATTGTTATTTGCTTATAGTTTTCAGGGTATTGTTAAAAAAAAACAGCCTAAAATATACCTGTAGAAGTATGGTCAGCTCCGATATGGAAACCAATATCAGTAGTGGCATATACGTAGAGCCGGTAATTTTTGGTGAAAAGAATTCTGCAACAACTTGTTTCAATGTCTTACGTGCACACCTGCAACTCTGGTTCGTGGTTATTGGCAGAATATAATAGGGCAGAGGCGTGACTCATTTGACTGCACCAACCAGAACAATGTTACCGCGACACCACATGTCCGTGATTTGCAGGTAGGACCCCCGAGATGCCGTAAGTTAAGAACTTCCAATCACTGACCATGAAACAGGTGTTCACATAAGGCATTGAAACAAATTGTTGCAGAATTCTGTTCACCAAAAATCACTGGCTCTAAATATACATAATTTCTATAGATACTATAACTAGTAATAAATCCCTATTCTTGATACCGCCTGAGCTCTAGGGATGGTAACGCACTTAAAAGGCGTTGTGTACCGAAAAATTCGTACGTTTATAATTCTACCAAACAATGTCCAACTTTTACACATTACATAAATAGTAATTTTCTACAATTTAAATACTTTTTGGTTCCGTAGTTTTCTTACAAGCGCATGTCAAAAGTATCGTACTGACTATTTTCGTTACTTACCCGAAAGTTAAAATTTTTTAAACAATACGAATGAAATAATATATAGATTGAACGTAATCGTTGAGTATATATATATATATATATATATATATATGTGTGTGTGTGTGTTTTTAAAAATGCTGCTGTTTACGATAAATAACATAAGCGTCATTCTCTGTAGCTTAGTACGTTTACTTCAATCAAAATTGTTCATTCGTATCGTTTGAAAAGTTTGTACTTTAGGTAAGTTACGAAAATAGACATTTGCGCTTGTACGAGATCTGTGGAACCGAAAATGTTTTATTTACGGGAGATTAACACTAATGTAATATGCAATAGTTGGATAGTACTTGGCACAATGATAAAATTACGGACTTTTTGGTGCAGAGCAGTCTCTTAAGAGTGTGTGAAAGATAAATAAACGCTGAAAACATAAATTGATTTCAACGCTTTTTTCGAAGCCAATATGGATAAAATACTCAAAGACAATCCTACATAATGGTATTTGACAACTTTATGAGTAAATATTTATCCGTGATTACTCATTCGTTACACGTGATCTCTTGCGCCGCAGTTAAATGCATGAGGTTCCGGCGCCAGAGATTGTGCCTCAGAAGTTCGTAACACTGGAAACAATTTTGTTTAAAACGTTGGCTAAAACTATTGTCTAGGATTGCTATTGTTTAATTTTCGCAAGTTGACTTCCAGAAACCTACTATTATAGAGTAATGCTTTTAACGTTGAATTACGTACCACGCCCTCTTAACCACAAGTGGTGGGGAAACGTTATCGATGCGGGGTGATAAAAGTTTCGCAGAAATGGAAGTAGTTTCCTCTTCACTGCTGCCGCTGTTCTTTCGTTTGTTCGAGCCATGCCTTGGGTTGTGTTGGATTTTGGGGGTTGAAGTGTTGTGTGTGCGCGGTCTTTGCAGCATTTGCCGAATTGGATGTCTGTGGCGGCGAAGCAGCAAGTGTTCGGCCGAACCTTCTGATTATTTGTTTGGGGAAGTTGTTGGTTGTGTATCGATCACTCTCGCCTGCCGCCTGACGTAGCTGCGTTACCGCGCAGTAAGTCCTCTGTGGTACCCTGTCCCTACCTCACGATAAGGTTAATTCTACTACAGGTTACAGAGGAAATACGTTTTCTTATGGGAGAGCTTGGCACAGGGAAAATTTCTGCCGCTAGTTTCGCTTCAATCGCTGAGAGGCCAGATAAATACGAAACTGTAGTAAAATTAAAATTTAATATGCTTGGAAATTATATTAGTCATTCAATTTAATTTTAAAGTGAAAAGAGTCCAATTTCGCGTTTTAAATTATCAAATTAATGTAACTTAAAATTCAGGAAAGCTCTGTGATTGGTCAGTTTGGTGCACTAGCGATACCAGCGCTCAAGCGGTAGAAATTTTCCCTGTGTCAAACTTATAACATTGATCTTTCTAACCTGTAGTAGAATTAACCTTACTCACGAGACCACGACGAGGCAATGCCTGCAGTGCTGCCACCATCACCAAAAATATTCTGCTACAATGTCTTAGTTTTTTTTCCGTCCTGGTGTACATACATATAGGAGGCTATAGTGAGGTGGATGATGTACGACCTAATTTGCTGTATTTTCTCCCGATACAAGCATTCCTGAAGACGTATCAACATTTCTGACATGTAAAAGGAGTATGCGTCCATTTCAAATTTTCACTATTGACGTCTGCGAACACCAGAGCGAGAAGCATATCGCTTATTATTCGCAGTGCGCTAAACTGGCGTGCAAGGTTTCCTTGTAGTATTTTTTTTATGGGACTTGAAACGTTGACCTTGAAATTTTATTTAATTCTTGTATTACAAATGCCGTAGTACATTTACGTCCGGGAAAGTATTTTATAGTGTAGGCCTAATTTGTTTTCTAAGTTGACTCGAAAAAAAGCCAGGAGTTCCTACAAAACTGCGGCGCGTGTAGGGCGAGTTGCATAAAAGTGAGGCGAGGTACAAAAAAAAATATCGCCGCCATACCAGCATATTTGCTATGTAAAACAACGTACCGTTATTGTACACGGATGCACGGATGGTCGTACAACTTTGTTCTTCAAGCTTTGCACATCACAACTTCGAACGGAAACAGTTAAATGATGTAAGCATACGTTACCAGGTGTAAGTGGATAGGGCTGTTCATATAGTGTAATCTATCCGAATAACTAGGGACCTGAAAATTTCGCAATTACTTTTAGGCACACGCTAGAATTCCATCAAATATAAGTTCGTACCCCTTTCACAATTGGCCGTTGACTTATTTGACAACTCCTGTAAGTCGCTGAGCCAGTAATAACTATGTAACTAAACGTAGGCCCATTCCACTGTATCAGCGAGCAACTAATGAACAACTGCTGTCTGCTCGAGAACACACATTCTTGGAGGCTAGCTTACACATCAGTGAATCCGCCAATTTTTCCCGTCTCTACGAATAACCTGTGTCTTTAGTTTAGGCATAGTTTTTTTCTGAAAACACTTGTGCTAAAAGGTCGTGTAACAATATATATTTCGTGGCCAAGCGAATATTATCAAACCGAGCCTCTGATATGTAAGGGGGGGAGACATACAGACAGACGGTGATTGCAAATAATTATATGCAGTGGCCCTAGACTGTAGGAAAACACATTCAGTCGTGATTAGAGTTGAATGCTAGAAGACCACTGTTAGCATAGATTATGACAGGTTATTTTTGCACCGTGTGTGGTTGTTGTGAATGTATAAACGTCAGTATTTTTACTACTTAATACACGTAACGTGTAATAGCTGGTATGTAATTGAGAATATTCGTGCTATTTTATGCACGTGCGTGGAATGTTCCTGTATACTGCTATTTCCATGTTTTGTGAAGGAGAATAGTATCACAATATAGAATTTAAGTTGGAGGTGTTCGTTTGAAGTGTTCAGGTTCATAAATTACATTTGATGTTCGACACCGACGGGAAAATTGAGTTGGGAACTGGGAAGTTATTTATGAATGAACTTTGGGTGCTGAATTTTCGAAGAGAAAGACAGGAGGAAGTGAAACGCAGTTGAAAAAAAAAATGGATGAGGGCAGGGGGGCTTGGGCCAATATTGATGATTTATTTTTAATGTTGCAATTTACTTTGTTGAAAGCGTCCTAGCATGGAAGAATAGTTGGCTCTGCTGCCGTAGCCATAATAATTTCGTTATTATTTCTGCCGCAGAAAGAAATAAAATGCTTTTTGTTTAGGTTATATGCAAGTACTGTGTACGGTGAGAAAACATTTTTCACTTATCTATCAAATGTTGATGTAGCTGTATTTGTCTGTTTAAGGCACACAAAATTAACTCGGCGAATGACGAATATCAATAGAAAAGGAATATTACTGTTAGTTGACGTACGTGCCCTCGCACAGCTTCACTACCTTGTTATGGGTGCACGGGAGGAGGGGGAAGGTATCGGCCAGGACCTGAATTAAGGAACCATTCCAGCAGTCGTTGGAGTTAACCGAAATCAGGATGGCCTGAGCCTCGAATCGATCGCGGTTCCTCTCGAATGCGATGCGAGAAATGTTCCACCTCGCTCGGTATGGAAATAGAGTTACGTAATAAAGGTTGACGTTTCCATCAGTAAGTTGCAAAGGCTTCATATTCAAAATTTCCATTTCAAACAAATAGTTTAAAAAAAAAATTGTTGTAATCCGTATTGTTACGTTGTTTTACAACTTTTACAACATTATCAAGTGTTACGCGTCAAAGTTTAAGTACAGCACCGGGTGCATTTTATTTGCGTGTTTAGTGAATGTTGGTTTGTTGAATTTTGTAAACTTGACTAATGAACTTTAGGACTAGATTGTCGGTGCTGTGTTATTCCGTCTTGCACTGCGATGGTCTTGAAATCAAATTGCTTCGTTACATCCTGACGACTTTCGGCTGTGTATGCGATGTCAGCAACTTAACGTGTTGTGGAAACAGTCATTCAGAGTAATCCATCTGTTGGGTCCGGAAAAATTCGCGAGTCTTGTAGGCTAGCCTCCAAGAATGTCTGTGAACTCAAGCATGCCGCAGCTGTTCATTGGCTACTCGCTGACACAGTTAAATGGGCCAGCATTTAATTGCAGTGTTGTTATTGGCTCAGCGACTTCAAGGAGATTCAAATATGTCAACGGCCAGTTGCGAAAGTGGCACAAACTTACAGATGCTGGAATCCTATACTGTGTCTGAAAGAAAACGCGAATTTTTCAGGTCTCTAAAAATAAGTAAGGACGGAAAAATTTCACGGATTCAGTGACCTGTATGTTAGAATCTACTGTACTATGCATACTCGGCTTCGACCATTTGTCCACTAGCTGCTTCTCAGTGGAACAGCAAACAGTGAACGAATAGGCGGGGCTTGAGTATGCGTAGTACAATGGATTCTAGCCTACAGGTCATTGAATTCGCAAAATTTTCCTGTCCCTATAAATAAGTCAAGGGCACGGTCGTAGAAGAACAGGTCTGGACACTCGCCTATCTACCAATGTATTTTGCTTAACCCCCTTGTTGTTTGGTTGTAGTTCGTCAAGTTACCGAGAATATTGTGTTTAATTGGCGCTTCAGTTAGGGCGGTCGGACTCAAACTCCGCCCACTTTTTCCATTGTTAAATTTATAAAGTAAATAAAGATTGCTGGAGCCTTTTCTTAAATTTGTGAGCGAAGAACGTATTTCATAAATTGATAAAAAAAATACGTTTTGTTAAGTTGTTTATCTTAGTGGAATGGAAGTGGGCGGAGTTTGAGTCCGATCACTCTAACTGAAGCGCCAATAAAACACAATATTCTCGGTAACTTGGTGAACTACAGCCAAACAACAAGGGGGTCAAGTTTCCAGGCGAGTGTCCATACCTGTTCTTCTACTGCCGTGGTCAAGGGCCAATGGACGACTAGGAATGAGGCGGAGCTCCGGTCTGGTGTGTGATACAATTCCTACCGCCATGGATACCGCAGCCGAACACAACCGTCATACAGGCGTTTGGCTTCACGTGTCCAGAATGAGAAGAATGTATAGAGTATTGATTATTTGTTTTGAATTTACCGCTTCTTCAGGTAAACATTGATCTTATGTATTTGCGTTATCTTAACCATAAATTGAAACATATTTAGTATACTTACGTGCAAGTCTATGAGTGCACAAGATTTTGGTTTCTGCCATCACCAACCAACAAATCAGCATGTTTGTAAACAAGCTTTGTTTCCAACAGTACTCTCCACCCTGCGGTGTGACGTCAGAGGGCGTGTACCTCAAGTCGTCCATTGCGAAAGTGGCACGAACGTACGGTTGCTGGAATTCCAGATTGTGCCTGAAGGAAAACGCGAATTTTTCACATCCCTATCCATCAGAGACATACAAATTTCGCGTTATTATCAGAGACGTGAAAAATTCGTGTTTTCTTTTGGGCTTAAGCTAGAATTCCAACAACTGTCTCACTTTCGCTATTGGTAGAGGCACGAGTATTTTGTGCGTATTAATCTGACAACAGCCTAGACTTCTCAGACCTATACACACACTGGCCAAAGTCAAATATCCACTGGCTTCTAACCGTAACACGTGTTACCACCACGACTTGTTTCCTTATTTATCACTGGCTTGTAGTCGTCAAAGATGTGTTAAAACAGGTGTCGTCTAATCACACGAGTAGTGAAGTATACAATATTGGCATTCAACCTGACCTAGAATCAATACGCGAAATAATCTTGCCTCTAGTTATTGGCCTCTGACTTATTTGACACCTCCTGTAAGTCTCTGAGCCAATAATGGAAACGTAACTAATACTAACAACAGCAAGCAGTTAACGAGCACCTGCTGTCTGCTTCAGTTCTTAAATATTCTTACATGCTAGCCTACAGGTCAGTGAACCCGCGAATTATTCCCGTCTCTAGTTAATATTTTGCGACAGTCTAAAATCCACTGCCCTATATTCGCCCGATTACACTCCAGTGACGTTATTAGATCTGTACCTTTTTTTTTTGCATTATAGTTAGAGAACAGAAAATGTAGCAAATTCATTTGAGAAGTCGTTACGATTTCAAACTCCTGTACATGTTAGTTACTTTCGTGATTGGGTCACTGATACCAAAACTCTTCCTTGAGGACTGTGAGTAAACTAATATCAGACCTGCATGTAAACACTCACAGACTGCCGCACTATCTTGCCACATGTACAACTATCCACTCACTGGAGCAGCAGACAATGTACAAGTAGCTGAGGACATAGTGTATACAGGACTGTGGAGTCCAGCCTGCTGGTCCTTGAACCCGCTACATTTCCAGGTCTTTAATTATAGGATCGCGGTAACTTCGCAATCGACCTTATATAGTTCGCCCGCCAACATCAGCAGTCAGATGAACACGCAATACCTTGGGGTACAATCTTCTGTCAGATAAAACGCGAATTTGCAGCTCGGTATGAATAAGTTGTGTTTTGTTGTCGAGCACTGTGGATTATAATTTATGCAGGTTATTTTGTTTCTTTATCATCGAGACAAGGAAACCTGGTCGTGGCTATATGTGCGATTTTTTTCTTAAGAGGGCGTGGTAGATAAATAAGCGCTGAATTCTTCAAATTAAGATGCACTTTTTATTTGAAAATCAGTATAGAAAAACTACAAAACAGCAATCCTTGATAATTATGTTTGGCAACTATATGAGCAAACATTCTCCCAGAATGATGCACTTGTTAGGTGTGATCTCTTGCTCCGCAGTTAAAAGTACGCGATCACGGCGTCAGAGATTGTTCTTCAGGTATATGTTAATCGAGAAACATTTTTGTTCAGAAAGTTGGCAAGGGCTGTTGTCTAGGATTGCTGTTTCTTGATTTTTGCGAATTGGCTTCGAGAAACCTCTAATTCTAAACGGATGTTTTTTGTGCTGAATTATGTACCACGCACTCTTAAAGAGGGCGTGGTACATAATTCAAAGCTAAAATCATTAATCTATAACTGTAGGTTTCTAGAAACCAATTTGCGAAAATTAAACAATAGCAATCCTAGACAATAGTTTTAGCCAACGTTTTAAACAAAATTGTTTCCAGTGTTACGAACTTCTGAGGCACAGTCCTCTGACGCTAGAACCTCTTGCATTTAACTGCGGCGCAAGAGATCACGCGTAACGAATTAGTAATTCTGGATAAATATTTACTCATAAAGTTGGCAAATACCATTATCTAGGATTGTCATTGAGTATTTTATCCATATTGGTTTCGAAAAATACGTAGAAATTAATTTATGTTTTCAGCATTTATTTATCTACCACGCACTCTTAAGGAGGAGTGATAGGCAGTTTTACTGTGTTTTCAGGTTTTGAGCCATAACATTTATTCAAAATTTTCTCTTCGACAAAGCATAGGATATATTCTTTGTAAAATGTTTGCCATAAATAATAATATAATGTTTCATTAATGTGTCATGCAGAATCATTGCAAAAGAGTTATGGGTCATTCCATGTCAAATCAACCAGTGCCCTAAATTTTCATATTACATAACCAATTCATTTTTTCGTTGTGTGTTCCTTATAACTATATAAGACATAATTAATTTTTTTAGATTTTTGGGACTGTCATTTTTGGAGTTATGAATTTTTTTTTTATTCCAAAAAGCTTAAAAATCACTCTGTCGTTGTAACTTCAAATACTATTTTTTACGAATCTATTAGAGCTACAGACTTGTGCAAGATCTCATTTTAAAGCTTATTAAATGAGCTTTCATTTGATACATCACATGGTATAATTTGTAACTAAAATGTTTTTTTGTATGTTCTGAAATTTTAATTTTGTAATTACATAAAAACGAAATATTTTAAAAAATTGAAAAAAATTAAATTTGTTTGTACATATTTCTTGAACACACAGTCCAAATTTCAAGTTGGTATCTCTTTGGCAACCTGAAATTTTTTAATTTTCTTGTTAGCATTA
>PNEQ01055448.1:0-42743 GCA_003012365.1 Medauroidea extradentata
TTGAAAATTAAAAAAAAGTCAGTTTCAAGGTCAGCTTTTATATCTATATATGAAAACATAAAAACATCATTCTGTTTATTTTTACTAGCATTATTTATAGCCCTCAGTCTCCTCTTTGCAATGAGATAACACATGACTTTGTATCTTTTATGGATATCAAGATATTAAACAATACAAAAACCCTTGAAAATGTAAATTTAGGTACACGGTACCGGCCATTTTGTTCTGTAAAATCAAAATGAGGGCAGATAAAAATCAATAACTTTGGGTTTGAACTGTTGAAATATGTACATTATGTGTGACAAAATTTCAAATTTTTTCAAAATGGGTCAGCAACCAAAATAATTGAAATTGGGTGATTTTCCATGGAATGACCCGATTGTCTACCTGAATTTTTTATGAAACTGTAAGATCAACAGCGCAATACCTACCTGGTTATTGTACTTTGGTAAGTGACATCTGGCGTGCGCACAGATAGCCGCGTAACATGGTAAGAAGAGCTAGTCGCTCATCTGTGTTTTGACACGTCCGGACAAGAACGACTGTCGTGTCTGCTTTGAATTTTTTACGCAGTTGATGTATGTGCGCGGTAAAGATTATGCATTTTTTAAAATGAAATGGCGTCTGCAACAGGACCGGAAAGAAATCGAGTATCTTTGACATCTGGCAAAAATTTTGGACTAATATAATAGTTAAGAAGCCGGTGTTTCGGTAGCAAAGTTGTGTGATGATTATGGTGTCACGAAACAAACTATGTAGGGCATTCGTAAAACAAAAAAACTAGTTAAAGAGTTATGTGTTAAAATATGATGTTGAACAAAAAAAATTGGCACTGTTGGCCCAGGAAACGCGTGAAACTTGCTACTGCCTCTTCACACGACGAGGCGGTGTATGTTCAACAGCGCTCGTGTGGTGTAAATATGCGAGGTATAGAGATAAAATCTGCTGCGGACAAACTAGCGCAACACATTCCTTTCTCACGCTCAGCATGTCCGTCTCTTGCCCTTCAGAAATTCTCATGGACGGCGGCTAGATTATTATCTCACAACTGGTATACGATACTGCGTGGCGATGCAAACAGCGGTAGTTTAGATGGAATTTTTTTTGTTATATATTTAGTAAATAAACACTTTACTTTGAAACACAAAGCAGTAGCTCAAGTTCACGTGTCACATGTTACCACGTAACGTAACATGAAACCAAGCTGATAGCAAGCTGCCTCCTGTCCCTCTCCTTCTACTCTTCCCCCGCCCAACACCCTTAATTATCTCAATGAGCGAACAAAGGTACGTGCTTATCTTTCTACTCCCGTCAGTCAGCACAAACCTTCCCCCTTGTACACTTCCAGCGATTTGACCACTACAAACACGTTGCGTTACTACGCGTATCACACTGCTATAAAGATATCGGCTTGCTAATTTTCGTGTGCCGGTTTTGGTACTTCGCGATTTACCGGGCATCTGATTTACCGGACCACACCTCCCCCCAAATAGTCCGGTAAAACAGGGGTTTACTTAACTATACAAGATTACACAAAAAAACTTCCTTGAAAAAATTGCAATGCAGGTTGCACATTTGCTTTCTCATGTTACAAAAGATAGATGT
Organism: Medauroidea extradentata; assembly: GCA_003012365.1. Lineage (NCBI taxonomy): Eukaryota > Metazoa > Arthropoda > Insecta > Phasmatodea > Phasmatidae > Medauroidea > Medauroidea extradentata. Next base: position 1,606 of record PNEQ01055448.1, read on the forward strand.
ACCATTTTACAAGCCGGTAGCAGCTTTTCACACTAACGGAGTATAGCGCACGTAAAAAAAACGCAGACAAGTTATCAGCATTCCGCATCAGCAGGAAGCGTCGAGCAGTACACAACTGAATAGATTACGGATAAAAGTGGCGTATGTGACGCAGCGGGCCAGCTACATATGGCTTTCTTCCTCGGGATTATGGTACTGAGATGTCCGATGAAAGGCACCAGACGCGTCTTCACGCTTGCCAGTCCGCGCTACTCCATTCATGTAGGCCTCATTTTAACTGATTTTAACTATTGCTTTTCGATTTCCGAAAAAGGAGATGGGGCGGGGAATTTTCCCTGACTATTCCTTGACTTTTTCAGGCCACTAAAATTCCCTGACTATTCCCGGGTTTCCCGGTTTTCCCGCCTTGTCGCCACCCTGTGCAGTATATTTTAATATGCCAGATAGCAAGATCACGCAGGGTATTATTGATCGCATGTTAACGAGTGCACCGATCCGTACGACCTTTGCCCGCGAGTGTGCAAGATCTGCGGCAATTAGCGATAGATATTGATTGCTAGTTGTCCTTGGATGCTGATTACTATCGGAATGTTCGGTAGGGAGGTCAAATCAGGAAGGGAATATGGGTGACTCAAGCGTGCAGTTACGTGGCGACAGAATGTGCACGATTGTACCCAAAAGGGGGTTCAACCAGGTTTCGGATGCTGCTAGGCAGGTTCCTGTCCAACCTATGCCCTCTACGATGGGTGCAGGTCCTGCTGCGTTGCGATGCGCGAACTGATATCAACGCGGGCACATAGCTCGTGCGTGTACACTTCCGGTCACTGAACGTGACCACCGAGCGTGTTTTCGTTGTGGAAGGGAGGGGCACACACGGAAATATTGTAAGGGAAACTGAATACCGTCGCTTCTTTGCGCATCAAGAGTAGCGATGGGTGGATTCATTGGTGATGCACATGCACAGTTTAGTGAGTGTGTCGTACGGTGTTGTACGAGCTGGTTTGGTTGATACCGGCGCCTCGCATAGCTTTGTAAGAGAGCAATTCTGGGAATTTTTGCTGAGTCGGAACTTGAATTTATGGTCTCGGGATAATTCGAGTGTTTTGGAAATCACTGTAGCAAATGGACGAGTTGTTAAGTGTACGCGATCTGTCATGTTGCACTTCAGGATTGATCGCTTTTCTTGGACACGTCGCTTTTGGGTAGTGCAGGATTTGATTAATGATTTGGTTTTGCGTATTGATTTTTTGTATCACACCCACAGTGTGGTAGAAGTGCATGGTCGATGCCTAAGATTTAAATTTGCTCCGACAGTTACTTGTCCTTTGCATAAGTCTCAGATTTCTTCAAGCGCACATTTAGTGTGTGTGGATTGTCTGGTTCAAATTTGAGCTGTAATAATGGGGTGCAAAACCTCTTAAATAAATTTTCTGATGTAACCACACACATAGGAAAGTGTGACGTATTGCCTTACAAGTTTGCAGTGACAGATGAGGTACCAGTTAGAGTGCCCTTCTATTCCTATAGTCAGCCCGCCCCTAATTGGTGATAATGCGGCAAATTGTGGATAAGACTCCGTGAAGGAGTGATTTCACCTTCAAAGTCAGATTATGCGAGTCTGGCATTTCTGGTGAAGAAGAAAGATGTTGGATTTAGATTGGTGAAGAATATGTCCAAAGTTAATAAAAAGATATTTTTAGATCCGTTTCCAGCCCCTACAGTGGAATGCTGCTCTTCAGCACTTAGGAAGTCAAAAGTGTATTCCGTACTCGACCTAAACGCTAGCTTACATCAGTGTCTCTTGCACCCAGATTGTCGGAAGTATACTGCTTTCCAAACCACCTGGGCGCAATTTGAATTTAACCGCATACCTATGTGAGCGAAGTTTGGAACGCAAGCTCTATCACGAGTTCTAGATAACGTATTGTCTGATTTGAAATTTAAATGTGTCTACAATAACTTGGACGATATTATTGTGTATAGCGCTGATATTAAGGAGCATTTGGAGCATTTGCATCTGGTATTGACCCGGTTGCGTTCAGCTGGCCTTACCGTGAACCCAAGCAATGTTACTTGGGTAACACCTTCTGTCAAGTTCTTGGGATATATAGTGTCTGAAGGTCATTTAATAATGGATCCCGAGTGAGTACACCCCGTGGTAGAATTTACCCGTCCCAAGACTGTTCGTGGGGTCTCCCGATTTTTGGGGTTGTTGGGATATTATTCCAGGTTTATCCCACATTTTTCAGAGGCCGCCGTGCCGAAGCATAAAAATGTTGAGTTTGAGTGGGGAGATGAGCAGGAATGCAGCTTCCGCAAATTGAAGGCTGCTTTGGCTAATGCTCCTTCATTATACATGCCTGACTTTCAGCTACGATTTGTGTTGCACGTTGACGCGTCCAGTGTGGCGCTCGGGGCAATTCTGAGTCAACTGAGGGATGGTCAGTTACGTCCTGTCAGCTTTGCCAGCAGAACATTGACCAACGGAGAACGGTAGTTAAGTTCTTTTGAAAAGGAGGCCCTAGCCTGCGTGTGGGGAACCACCAAATTTGAGTCGTTCTTGAGTGGCATAGAATTCAACCTGTGTACGGGCAACCAGGCTGTTACTTGGCTGCTGGGGCATTCAAATGACTTTGGCAAGCTGGGCCGATGGGCATTTCGTCATCGCGGATTCGGTTTGTGATCCAGTATGTTCCGGATTCCGATAATGCAGCTGCAGGTGCATTGTCGAGAATGTTTGATCCCGTGGACTTTGAGGTCGATCCTGCGGACCCCGTGTACTCTGGTAGTCTGAGTGCCATGTATACCATTAGTCCCACCTTTTTTGAGAGACTTCAGGATGCTCAGTCGAAGGATCCGGTCTGCCGTGATTTGGTGGCCGCGGTACAGAAGGGTGAATCAGGGCCGTATGTTGTCTCAGACGGTCTCCTAAGTTATGTGGGACGCCGTGGTGGAGCGAAGTGTTTGGTGGTGCCCGATCATTGTAGGGCTGAAGTACTAGCCTATTATCACTCTTCTCCTTTTGGTGGACATCTGGGTAGACAGGGAACGCTTAGGAAGCTGTGTGGACGGTTTTATTGGCCCACGGTCAGCAAGGATGTGTGTCGCTATGTCCAACGTTGTGAGTTGTCTTTGCGTGTAAAGCCTGCGCAAAATTTTAAGGTTGATTTGTATTCGGTAAATGCAGTCTCCTATTGTTGTAGAAGTTTTACATTGTGATGTATTTGGCCCCTTGGTTCAATCCAAGAAAAGAAATATGTATATCCTTATTGTCTTCTCCAGTTTTGTGATCTTGATGGCATTGGGGTCAGTGAAGAGTAAGGAGATTTCGAGAGTTATCTGATAGGGTGTGGTCTGTGTTTGGTCCCCTGGTCGATTTGGTGACTGATAACGCTCCGTATTATGTATCCATGGAGTTCCGGAACATGTGTTTCCGGTGGGGAATTTCACGTTTTACCTCTAGCCCTTATTATCCGTGTGGTAACAGGGTGGTGAGATTCAACAGGAATCTGAAATGTACCTTGTCCGCCCTCTACCATTCCCAGCAAGCATTCTGGTATCAGGATTTAGAATAAATCAACCTTGGATTTAACACGGCTGTGTCCAGAGTTACAGGTCATAGTCCCGCGCGTGTTGTGTTGGGTCGGGATGTCCTTCACCTGCTGCTGAATGTTGGGGCGTTTCTTCCCCGGCTGTGCCCATGTCAGATGGCGCAAGAGTGCGCCTGAGCACAGAAGTGCTGGGTTGTCTTTATGATGAGTAAGGACGCTTACAAGCGCGTTATAATGCTAGACGTGTTGCTTCCGACTTTGAGGTCGGGCATTCAGTGTTTTGCAGGTCTTTTGCGCTCCCTTCACAACCCGAAGATCGTGGGAGTAAGCTCATGACCCGGTTTGTAGGTCCGTTCGACGTGGTTAAGCTGTTCGGCCCTAATACTGTGCTATTGGCTGATCCTTCCTCAGGGCGCATCGTCAGGAAGGCGCATGAGAGCCATCTAAAACACGCTGCCAAACCGGATCATACTTGTTAATGGGAAGTTTTAGTTCAGTTACAGAGATGTGTGTGTACCAAGACGTTGTTCCATCGGAAATAGTAATTCACTCCTGCAGCACGAAGACATAAGACCAGCTGGAGTAGGGCCGGCCATTTTCCTTCACTTTTAGTTCCATCTGCCACCTCCTAGTAGGGTTTTGGGTTGGAATTGCGGGTGGAGGTAGAGTCACTTAGTGTTGAGTGTTGTGAGTGTTTGTGGTGAGTAGCATTGTGTGAGTCGGTCCACCCAACACTTAGGCCTTTATTGTTTCCTGTTTTTATTTTATCTATTTCCTTATGTTTGACTTATTGAATTTGCTATTATCTATATAATTACTTTGATGTATTGTTGACAGTTGTTTGGCTTTTATCTGTATCAGTTTTGAAATTGTTAAATTTTATATGTATTTAACACATTGTGGACGACGCCCGAGTCTCTCGGGCATGGGCATTAGAATGAATGGACGAAGCCTGAGTCTACCTCGGGCGCGCCATAAATAATTCCTACGACATGCTGCACGAGTCAAATTCAGGCGCCGTCCCACCGGGCGTGATCTGATATACATAAGTGATGTGCTTCCATCTGTCGAGTGATTTTGTAACTGTTGGAGATTAGTTGGCAAGCTGTCAGTAGAGCGCATACACATCGCGATACTGTGGTTTCTGTTGACCCGCTTTTTTCCAACCATCGCGTACCGAAAGTGTAAACAAGCACGTTGCTATTGTTTATTGTAAGAAGTATTTGTAATAGTTTATACGTTCTACAGTTTATATTCAAGCTATACTTTTTTGCGGAAATTTACGATTACATAATTTATGTCTAGACTACCGGTAACAACTTTTTTTCTTGTCCTTACAAATATTTTTTTTGCTGGAGTGAAATTAGTTTCTAATGGTTACTATACATAACATAAGGAAGTGGAAATCTTTTTTAATATGTACTAGAAATGTTTATGTTTTTTTCGTGTGGCTACAAAGAAAATAGTCTAGAGTATCGGCAAAAGCATAAACAATTATTTTATATTTGTTTTACTGACAATGGATACTTCAGATAGAAATGCAAATCTGGACATTGTTGACGAACCTTTATTGATTCGGGATCAGAAGGAGAAGTGGATGATTCTAACCTGGACCCAGACTTTGAAGTGTCGGATGCAGGTAACCAATTATATAAACGATTTTTTTTCTTATAATATTTGAGCACCCATCATGCAGAAATATCGGGAGGCTTGTTCAGTTATGGAAAATTATAACTGGGTGCTAGGTGTTGGCACAATATTTAGAAACTTATAACATAGATTTTGAGTATGGCACTTTTCAATGTGACATAAGCATGATAAATATATTTATATAATTTAGCTACAGAAAATCATGTAAATTATAATTGTTAGCCATACTATTATGAAACAACAAAACCAAATAATACTTTTATGTGTGAAAGGACCATCATCTAATGCTGGGTTCATAATATAGCAGCAGATGCGGCGCAAATGATATTCAGCCAAACATAAGTTAGAATTGTGTGATGTCAATGCGAAAAAATTCGCTCGAGCGGTAGGATATCAGAATAGAAAACATGTCTAAATTATTTGTGCCACAGGCGCGTCAAATTTCTGATGTCACGTTGCTCAGTTCATGCCAATTCCGCCGTGCTATGATGATTCCAGCATAACTCCGGCTTATAGACAGAATGAATGCCCCTCATTCGCAGTCGGCTGACCAGGTTTATAATCACGTTGAGTGCTTGATGCATGTTGGTGATACAGCTGAGACTTGAAATTATGTTTGGTTTATGTTGGTCTACAGCTGACTGCAACATCGGGGAAATAATAGTTACTGTCGTGAATATTCGTTCTTATATTTCACATCCTGTCGCACTCGGAATGTGTCGCACACACAATAGCTACACTTACATGTATACTTTTTTGAGACACCAGAATTTGTATTTTCCTTGTAGTATGGCTAAAATGTAATTGACTTTCATATTGATGTTGGATATGAGTTCACACACTATTTTCAGAAGGTTATCGATTATCGATATTCATAATATTATGTTTTGTTCAAATGATAAGAATGTTTCTAAATAAATATTATGCAGCAAAAAGTGTCGACTGTATAGCAGTATACAATTATGAAATGTTTTTATTTTGCTAACCATATTGTTACATATGGGTAAAACGGACTAAGAAACGTATGATTCTATTGTTTAGCCTCATTGGTGAAAGAGTAAAAAAAAAAACAGATTGCCAAGATAAAAATTTTCCAGTAACTTGACATAGTTGGATGGTCTAACACAAACGGCTTTGAAATTCGTGTGTTATAAATCGAAATGTTTGCCATCAAAAATTATCAAACAAAGTCTATTTTTATCTGTTATACGCCATAATATTTTCTACGTTGCCAATCAAAGATTATTTTTCAATTACTCAACATAACAAAAAGTATATGTGTTACATAATGTATTGCATTTAGGAAAACATACGACACATCAAAGTGCCGACATTGCCGACTGCCGACACAAAACGTGTGTGCATCCCTCGGACATTTACAGTCTGTTACAAGTAATAAAATGTGTTTGGTGGGCATGGAAAAGTACGAGTGAAACTTGTGTCATTTGAAATTTATTATGTGAAATGTTTGAGGATACTGGTCTCTTTCCATTCGCTGAAATTCGGGTTTATGGGTGCTCTACTGAATAAACTACGAATCGTTTACATGCATTTTTATTTACTTATAGAAGAGGAAGATGAGCCAGCTTTACAGATGCCATCAACCTCCACACCTAAAAGGAGTAAGCCAGGCAGACAGCAGTGCAGCAGCTTTGGTTGGAATACTGAAGATACTGTGCCTGATATGCCTGTTTTTCAAGAAACAACAGGGGTAACAGCACAGTTAGATGAAACATCAACACCCTTTGATTGCTTTTCTGTTTTCATGCCACCTGACATTATAAAACTGATAACAACTGAAACAAATCGTTATGCTGGCTCCATCAGCACCAAATTGAGAAGGCAAAACAAACTGAAGCCAAATAGTGTTTGGGGCAAGTGGCAAACAGCTAAATTACATGATATCTATCTCTTTTTAACCATTATCGTACACATGTGCATAGTAAAAAACCAAAACTGAGTGATTACTGGTCTAAAACTTCCATTCTCCATACTCCTTTTCCTGCATCCATAATGGGTAGGGATAGTTTCAAAGCACTATTGTCAAACCTGCACATAAGCAACAACGAAAAGTATATCCCACACAACCAACCTAACCATGACCCTCTTTTCAAAATACGTCCCTTCTTTGACCATCTAAATTCTGCATTTTCATCTTCTTTTGCTCCTTTTGCTAATCTGACGGTGGATGAAGGTATGTGCGGCTTTCGAAAATGGATAAGTTTTCGTGTCTACATGAAAAATAAACCAGATAAATATGGAATCAAATTGTTTGTGGTATGTTGTGATGCTTATTCTGGATATGTATTGAGAATAAAGGTGTACTCAGGGAAGGGAGCAGAAGAGCCAGGTGTAATGGCATTACTCAATAGACTGCTTCATAACTATTTTGATAAGGGCTTCACTGTATACATGGACCGCTACTACTCATCACCAGCTGTGTTTGACTACTTGTGGGAGCGCAAGACAAAGGCAGTGGGCACCTGTATGACAAACAGAAAAGGTCTTCCTCAAAGCTCCATTATAAAGAAAAAGATAAGAAAAGGTGAAGTAGTTTCAACCAGGAGGAAACACTTGCTCTGCTTTAAATGGAAGGACACGAGAGATGTATTGATGCTTTCAACATGTCATACATCCTCTACAAGTGATGTCGTTGTACGTTCTCGGCAAGGGCCAGTTACAAAAATGAAACCAGATGTTGTCCTTGATTACAACATTCACAAAACTGGAGTTGACCGTTCAGACCAAATGATTGCGTATTACCCGTTCAAACGAAAGCAGCTCAAATGGTGGAAAAAATTATTTTTCCACATATTCGTCATGAGTGCAACAAATGCCTTCGTATTGTATCGAGAGACCAGAAATCCTGAAGAACGGAAAAAATGCAGACTGGTTCAGTTTCTGATACAGCTGGGAAACGCCTTCGTCGAAGAAGGCAATAAGGAACAACAAATCGGCTCTCTGCCAGGTCCTAGCACAAATAGACTGAGTGGTAGACACTTCCCAGGAAAGATACCTGCAACAGAAAAAAATTCAAACCCAACGCTGTTTTGTAAAGTCTGTGTACTGGTAGGAGCAAGCACCAGACAGGGAAACTTCTTGGTGGTGTCCTGACTGTAGTGTTGTACTTTGTGTGCCCGAGTGTTTCAAGGTATACCATACGAAAGCCAACTATGTGTAGTTATATTATATCAGAGCAAAGGCACACGGTTTTAGTGTTTGATGCAGCTAAAACAATTTTTACATTTTACATCTAGATAAACTAGTTTTCAAACCTGCTTCATAACACAGTATGCAAAAGAAAAAAACATGTGATTTACTAGTGCAGAAATTGGTATATTTTTGATATTGAAAACCAAATATTTTTTGGAAAGGTACTTTGTGTGCGTGTTTTTGTCAGGGATTATAGAAATAGTCACGACTGACTGCCTAATGATAGGTAACAGGCGAAAAATATATTTCCTCTGATGGTTTGTGTACATAGTATTAGTTTTTGTTTGAGATTTTGGATTTCTCATTCATAAGTTTTCCTGTGATTCTGTTTATAAAAGTATTTCTACGTCCTAAACTGTTTAGATTTGGCCAAATTATATCAATCAGTTTGTTTTAAAATTTGATTGTTTTAGGTTTTGTGTAACTAGATTTTTTGTCAGATTTCCTCAAGGAATGTTTAGTGAATTTGGCTGTAGGCATAAAATGTTCTGTAAATATTTCATTCATGCAACTTCTTTTATGATATTGTAACAATACACATAAATTTCTGTTTTCATTCTATGTCATTGTTTGTACTAATTATGAAAGGGTTTTTGCAAACTATAGAAAGGCACATATGTAGTGAAAATATATAATTGTTGTAAAACATTACTCTACCTATGTGTATTATATAGATAAGTATAATTTCATAAATATTCAGCGTATTTATGGTTTACTGAATTTTTTTTTATGAGAATATTTTACAAACGGATTTGTGCTTCCGAAAAACACATGTATTTCAATGGTCTATTTTTTCTTGAAGTGTGACTATACATTTATTAGCAAACATAAAAATGTTTTTTATGTAACTCGAATATTTTATTGTAAAGAATATCTCAGTTTTTGTGTCTCTCATCACAGAAAATTGTTTGTGACTACAGAAAAATATAAATTGACAAGACACATTTTATTTTCAATGTGACTGTACTTTTGTGCATTGTACAAAAACATATTTTTATATCTTTACTAAATTTTGTGGTTAATATTACGTCAGTCACTCTATTTTCGAAGAAAGTGTCTAATGAACGTGTATGTGTATTCCAAGCAAACTAAAGGTACAAACACACAGCAGAGGCCATTTTTATAAAAATACATATAATTTTCTTGCAATGTATAAAAATATTGTTTTAGATGTTTGGTAAATTATTGGGGATTAGGTTTCAAAGAAAAACTATTATTTTCATTACCATTTCTCATAAAAATATTTGTGTTACCAGAGTTATCTGTGTGAATTATTATTACTATATTTGAAATAATGTGATCATAACATATGTAAAAAAATTAGTATATTGGTATGAAAATAAAATCTGTATTATTATGAACCAAATAAAACTGTAGAATATCACAAAATATATATATATATATATATATATATATAATAGACATGAGATTAGTCTAGAGCAATAAAAATTTAAATTGCATGGTGAATATGCAACGTAAAATTTTTTTTTTATCTGCAAAAACATACATATAAATTTTATTTTACAGTTTTCAAGTTTCGTCAAACTTACAAAATATATAAATTTTGCTATAAAGAAGAAACTTTCAATTTTATTTTCATATATGGTATTATGGATTTCCAATAAAATAAATGTATACGCCAATTTTTTTTAAATTCGTGTAAAAACAGCAGTCCAGCCAGTCCAAGCGGGTTATGTCCGACTAGTCTCCAATGTGTTAATTTGGTTTGTTTAGGCTGAGGCAACATGTGTTTTAATTTAAATTTAATAATATAATTTGCAGCTTAACTGTTGTATTCTAACTCAGAGCTGAGTGTATTGTTGGCAAGTATAGTTGGATGGCACAGGTGTGCCTACCCAGTTCCTGGAATCGCTATATTTAGATTTTTAACCGTTTTTCTAGTACTTTTACTTTTCACGAAGTGCAAGTGCACCACCGCTAGTTGAGAGTGCGAGAGAGACGGTAATATGTTTATGCGGGCTGGCTTGAGCTAATGAAAGGACACGTGGTTCAAATTTACTTAAATTTATGTTGTAAATTATTATGTAATTAAGGTTTTCAGAAGAATATTTTCATTTTTCAAGTTCTTTAAAAGTATAAAAGTTCATAATTTGTTATTATATTTAATTTAATATTAATTTTCCGTTACGTTTTACATTGGTGCGCTGGGTGGCCGCTAGAGGCGCTGCAGGGAGAGAGCAAGCTTCAGTGGGTCGGCCATATTTACTTGTTGTTCGGACACGGACGAAGATGGTTGTACAGGCTTTGTGGGAGCGAGGTGGCGGAGCAGCCACATATACGTATCTAATCTTTCTGTGCTGGTATCACAGAGTGGAGGGCTCGCACGTTTGCGAGAACGTTATGGTTGAGATGTCGTGGCGTGTTTTGAACTTTGAAATTTGTTTTAATTTTTTTTTAAAGTTTTGGGGTTGAGCTGTTCTCTCCCGGGAGCGTCAGGCTTGGACAATGATGAAGACTATTATAATTGAACTCTAAAGTTTCTGTATGTAAAGTTGGTTCTTTAAAAGTTAATTAATAAAAACAGTCATGCCAACAGGTTTTTAATTTCATGTAGACTACAGCAAACCTATACAATCACAACCGGCCACGTCAGAGGTTATGTCAACAATTATGTAAATTAGTGTCATCTTCATTAAGTATCGCCCGACGCATTACATGTCTGGTGCCGTGACCAGGATTTATGGTCATTTTCATTAATCTTCAGTCAGCGAGACCCATTACATTCTTGGTGCCGTGGCCAGGATTTTTGGTCCAATAAAATCATCTTCAGTTACCAGCCGACGCGTTACATTTCTGGTGCCGTGACCAGGATGTTCGAAGCCGTGACCAAGATGTTCGAAGTTTGACAACAATATTTTCACTTCATCTTCAGTCATCGCCCGACGTGCTACATATTTTGGTGTCGTGACCAGAATGTTCGAAGGTTGACAACAATATTTTCACTTCATCTTCAGTCATCGCCCGACGTGCTACATTTCTTGGTGCCGTGACCAGGATCGGCATGAAAGAGAGTAGTGCCGGTGCCTGGGCGATGTCAACAACAGTGGATGCACGGCGCAGCGCAGCGACATTCCCGCAGTGGAACAACAACAGCAGCTGAGATGATTAATTGTATTTTAATGTGCTACATGTTGGGAAATGGCGTGAGAAGGTAATCGGCGATTGCAGTGTGTGAAGGTATGTGTCCCGCAATGTTGTTTAGTCTCCAAATTTATCCTGCACTGAGTGAAGATGTTTTCAAATTTAAAAAAAATTGTGGGTTTTTTTTTTTTAACTGCAACTTGTCTCTTAAATTTACTGTTGATTAGAATGTAAACTGTGAACATGAATTTAGCAGCAATGATTAAAGGTTTAATTGAGGAACAAACCAAGACTTTGGTTAGTGCAATTGAAGGGTTCAGTTCAAAGGTTGTAGTTTTTGAAGACAAGCTAGACACATTGCACAGAGAGGTAAAGAGTGAGGTAGTGCAATTGAAGGATCAGGTAGTTGACTCTATTGAAGTTTTTAATGAATCATCTGAAGTAGAAGAGTTAGACCTAAGTGTAGAGACTGAGATTGAGCTGCAGAATGTTGAGGAGGGTGAATTTTTGGTTGATATTGATGTTGAGAATGTTCCAGAAATTGTAGAAAATTTGAATTCTGTTGGTGAGGCCAACAATGTCTATAAGTGTGACTGTGTATTGTTGAGTGAAGGTCTAGCTAAACCTAAATGTAATCGCCGTATATTTTGCACGTGGAAAACAAAAGTAAGATGTGAGATGGAAAAGACTTTTTGTTGGACTGATGGAGTACTTGTTGGATCAAAATTCAGGAGAGAATGTGAACAGTGGGGCGTACAAGTGTGGCACAGAGGTGAGGTGAAATTCAAGGGTGTGAATGAGCAGGAAGGTCAAAGTGATTGTTGTTCAGTGGAGAGGAAAGTTGAGGAATGGAGTGTGGTGAGAGAGATACAAAAATGGGGGGTGCAAGAATGGTGCAGGGGTAAAGTAAAGTTTCAAGTTAACAAGTCCGCAAGAGAATGGTAAAATCTAGGGGTTGTTTGTGCTAGGGTATGTAATTTTGTGTTTTGGATCAAATAAGTATTTTGATAATGTGTAATTTTTCTTAGTCATATGTAACAGCAGAACCTACCTGGCTGTCGAGGAAAATTCAATGCACACATGCCACATGTTATGGATGTTTTTATTGCCTTTCATTATCACAGTTTTCGATACAACACTCATACACACTTTGTCAAGTACATTATATTTTTGCAATATGAAATAGTTTGAACTTTGTTTTGTTTTGTCACTCTGTGGTTGCGGTTGCCAGGCAGGACCACAACAGAGTTGTAATTTTGATTGCTAACAGTAATATTTGGAAAGCATATTTTAAATGACACAAAGTACATTATGTTATGAAAGTTTTAATTTTGAATGGTGTTATTAGAGTTAAAGATTTTGAATTGTTGAAGTAATGTTGATTCTGAACATTTTAAGTTAATTGGTAGTTGCTTACCTGGCTTAGGTCACCTCTGGATTCCGTGACCGTGATTTTGGCTCTGTAATTCAAGTAATGATGGTGATGTGTAATGGATACTTCGTCGACGTCCAAGGGGTATGCCGAGTGTTTGATTAATATTTTGTTGTGTATATGCCACTTCGTCGTTCCAAAGGGTGTGCTTAAGGGCGAGGTATACCGCAATTTTCATCACCATTTTTTTTTTATTTTTTAATTGTACCAGATATTTTTTTTCTTATTTGAGACACAAAATGTGACCGAATTTGGCTCTTGTGAAATTATTTTATCTCTCATAGTTTTAGCGTAATGGCTTGTTAAAGTCATATTTTTGCATGTTTCCGTTTTAAGGACTACACTAAAACCAACTGATATACCAAACTCAAAAAAATCACAGTAGATAAAGACATCGCAGGCTACAATGACATGCTCATGAAATTAAAGAATAAAAATTATTTGAATTTTAAAAAATGGCTGAAACTGAAAATTAAAATTTAAAAAATTCAAGAATTTTTTAAAAATACAAATAATGTTTATTCTTTAATTTTATGAGCATGTCATTGTAGCCTGCAATGTCTTTATTCACTGCGATTTTTTTGAGTTTGGTATATCGGTTTTAGTGTAGTCGTTAAAACGGAAACATGCAAAATATGGCTTTAACAAGCCATTACGCGAAAACTATGAAAGATAAAAAAATTCATAAGAGCCAAATTTAGTCACATTTTGTGTCTAAAACATGAAAAAAAATATCTGGTACAAATACAAAATAAAATAATGATGATGAAAATTGTGGTAAACCGCGCCCTTAATCTGGTTTTATGATGTACAGGGTACTTCGTCGTTGGTCCAAAGGGTACGCCTGAATGTGATTTTTGATTTGTTGTGTTATGCCACTTCGTCCTTGTTCCAAAGGGTGTGCTTAGTTTTACTTAAATGTTGGAAGTTTTTTGTAGGTGATGATTCTTAGTTTGAGGTGAGCTAATCCAGTATGTATTGAGATTTTCTTGTGAGTTTTGGTAATTTGTAAGTTAAGAGTTGTAATGCAGTAATTAATAGTGTTTTTGTGAAGTCTAATCTATAGTAGTTATACTTTTGTTTTGAAGAATATAATTTTTGTGTTTATCTTTGTCGTTTGTGTGTACTCAATGTCTTGGCTTACGTGTACACATAGGTAATAGCTTAATAGTAGTTTTGATTTGTGGTCATGTGTATGTTGCTATTTCCTCACAGTGCAGTCACAGTTTTAAAGGAGTAAAGGAAAACTGGGGATGTGCACCCAGTCACTTTATGTACTAACTTTAATTTGGTGAATTTTTGGAAATTTGTATTTTTCTGTTTATAATGTTATTTAAAAGTTTTGATATGGGTTTTGGTTTATCGGTAACAACCGATCACAACTGGGGGAAAGAGAATTACCAGAGCATGCATTCCGCAACTGAGATTTTTACCGCCTGTTAATCACTCACTTTTGAAACAACATACTTGTATACTTTTAACACGTAATTATTTTTATTTTGCAGATGTGTATGTTTGTATTTGGTTTTTCTCTTTGTTGTGGTTGTTGGCAGGACCATAACTGAGATTTGAGAGTATTTTGCACACAAAGTAACATTTAATTTAGCACTGAGTACATCATTGTTGTTTGTTCTAGTGGAAGATATTACAATAAAGTTTTGAGTTTTGATTTTAATTAACTGTCTGTAACTCTCTAACTTAGGTCACCTTTCTTTTCAGTGGCCGTGATTTGGCTCTTTGGTTTTGAGCACACGTTATTGAGGTGATTTTTAATTTTGAGCAGGATGCCTCGTCGTCGTCCAATAGGCATACTTGATTATATAGTATTGATATTTTGTTGTGTGGATGCCACTCCGTCGTTGGTCCAAAGGGTGCGCCATATATGTTTTGTATTGTCTGCAGGGTGCCTCGTCGTTGTCCAATGGGTACACCTGAGTTTATGCAACAGCATTTGATTGCCACTCCGTCGTTGTCCGAAGAGTGTGCTGGTTTTCTTAAAATGTTGAGGAGTTGGTGTGTTTCAAAGCCAGGTTCAAGATGACCTAACATAGATTGTTATTGATGTAAATTTTTCCTTATGAAGTGATAAAGTAAAGTTTTTGCTAATAATACTTGATTTGTGATTTGCATTAGAATGCTGATTGATGTCGAGTTAGAGGATTTTGAAGTAATAATGTTTTATTGTGTGTGCTTGTTTGGATTTTTGCTTTGTACTCAAGTGTTATTTGCAGACATGTACACATAATAAGTTTGGTATGAGTTGCAGTGATGTTTGTTTGGGATTTTTCCTGGCAGTGCAGTTGTGTAAATTTGAAAATTTGATAAGAGTACCTGGTAAATTATTATGGATATAATTAATGGTTTCAGTTGTTGTGTAATGATCTTTGCTTTGTTTTCTTCTGATGTTATATTTTGGCAATTGTTCATATTGTAAATTGTGGAGTGCAAGGTTTGCTGCTGTTCTGTATACTTTTATTGTGCTAACTATAATGATTCTGTTTTTTGGTGATTTTAATTATGTTTCTATGCTACGTGCTTTGCTGTTGAATTGTTTGCTGCTGTAATGTGATGCTTTTTTCAGTTTTTTTTTTAAGTATTTTGTCAATTGTGGGGACAACCTCTGCATGTCAAGTGTGGGGTTGTGAGGCGGACCACCCACCACTTAGGCCTTTATTGTTTCCTGTTTTTATTTTATTATTTCCTTATGTTTGACTTATTGAATTTGATATTATCTATATAATTACTTTGATGTATTGTTGACAGTTGTTTGGCTTTTATCTGTATCAGTTTTGAAATTGTTAGATTTTTATATGTATTTAATTCGGTTTTTTTAGGGTGAGGCAACTTTGTGTTTTACTCTAAATTTAATAATATAATTTGCAGCTTAACTGTTGTATTATAACTCAGAGCTGAGTGTATTGTTGGCAAGTATAGTTGGATGGCACAGGTGTGCCTACCCAGTTCCTGGAATCGCTATATTTAGATTTTTAACCGTTTTTCTAATACTTTTACCTTTCACGAAGTGCAAGTGCGCCACCGCTCGTTGAGAGTGCAAGAGAGACGGTAACATGTTTACGCTGGCTGGCTTGAGCTAATGAAAGGACACGTGGTTCAAATTTACTTAAATTTATGTTGTGAATTATTATGTAATTATGGTTTTCAGAAGAATATTTTCATTTTTCAAGTTGTTTAAAAGTATAAACGTTTATAGTTTGTTATTATATTTAATTTAATATTAATTTTCCGTTACGTTTTACCTTGGTGCGCTGGGTGGCCGCTAGAGGCGCTGCAGGGAGAGAGCAAGTTTCGCTGGGTCGGCCATATTTACTTGTTGTTCGGACGCGGACGAAGATGGTTGTACGGGCTGTGTGGGAGCGAGGTGGCGGAGCAGCCACATATACGTATTTAATCTTTCTGTGCTGGTATCACAGAGTGGAGGGCTCGCACGTTTGCGAGAACGTTATGGTTGAGATGTCGTGGCGTGTTTTGAACTTTGAAATTTGTTTTAATTTTTTTTTTTTAAGTTTTGGGGTTGAGTTGTTTTCTCCCGGGAGCATCAGGCTCTGACAATGATGAAGACTATTATAATTGAACTCTAAAGTTTCTGTATGTAAAGTTGGTTCTTTAAAAGTTAATTAATAAAAACAGTCACGCCAACAGGTTTTTAATTTCATGTAGAATACAGCAAACCTATACGATCACAACAGGCCATGTCAGAGGTTATGTCAACAATTATGTAAATTAGCGTCATCTTCATTAAGTATCGCCCGACGCATTACATGTCTGGTGCCGTGACCAGGATTTATGGTCCTCTTCATTAATCTTCAGTCAGCGAGACCCATTACATTCTTGGTGCCGTGACCAGGATTTTTGGTCCAATAAAATCATCTTCATAGAGAGCGGAGACGCGCTACTGTTGTGTGGTTAGTAGTGTGTGTTCTTTGTGATTGTGTTGTAGTATTTGTTTGTTAATCCGGGTCTTTCTCTGTTTTTCATTATGTGTTCTTTGTTACGTTTGTTAATTTGTGTGTATGTTATGCGCCTCCGGAGGAATATTTTTACATATATGTTTGCAGTGAGAACAATGTGTTCTTTGTCATGTGTATTGTGTTTGAATAATGTAAAGAAATGAGAGTTTATAAATGATAAGGTGCTATATAGTATGTAGTTGCTGTTTATTGTAATGTTTTACAAGAATTCCTGTAACTGATACGATTATACTTATTCAAGACTTATTTGTGTGCTAATATGTATTTAAGGGAATTAATTTCAAATAATCATGTGCTGGCGTAATCTTGAGCGAAAATATTGTTTAGGGTATTAATTTGTTGTTACTTACACGGGCTTTGATACATTAGGATGTATATGATCACATTTTTATATTTTGTTTACATGTGTAAGGGCTGCTCGATTCCTTTCCATACCTTTCATGCACGAGATTTTTCTACGAGATTTTCGGAGTGGGATCTATGATCGGGCGAGGTTTTCTGAGCACCCTGAGGCCGGGTGTGGCGCACTATCCCCTATGATGATAAAAGGGCCGACTTCGAGACCTTCATTCAAGTGGCATGACTGTATGTCTGTGAGACCATTGCGCCGTTTTGGTGGGGGGAATCGAGCTGGTCAGCTCACCTAACCATGTGCCCAAAATGGTTGCTTCAAGTGTGTGACAACAATTTTCCTGGACTGACATTCTGGCTTGTGACTTTGAATAGTGTGCCGTGTATTAGCCCGCCAAAAAACTCGTTATCCCCTCCCTCTCAGACTCTGATGCGCTTCGCACAGCTTCGAGGATGTTCGGCCAGATTCGGCCGTCATTGTGCTCACCCCCCGTTTACCACTCCTCTTCCGAGCCTAGGCGTGTCTTCCCGAGCGGTGCTGGGTCACTCTTCCTCCATCCAGCTTGCGAGTGTGTTCCTACCGACGTCTTCACGGCCGACGCGGCACCGTGCTACCGTTCTTTAGTTTCTGGTAAGTTTTGTTAAGATTTGAGCTCGTTTGCTTTGAGTTGATCATTAATTTTTACTTATCTTTGTGGAATTTGACGATGCGGTGCCGTTTCGGTCGCAAGGGGATCGGAAGCCCGTTTATCGTATTTGTTAATTAGGTGTGATGATTCTGTTTGTTCTGTTATTTGACATTGGATATTTAGTTATCAGCCTGAGGGTGTTTTGATGCGTGTTTTGTAACCTTTACCAGTATTAAATGTGAGTTTGTTATTCAGTCATGGTAGTAGTCTATCCCGTGTTCCATTAGAGTGTAAGTACGTCGCCTGATGAAGTGGGAGATGGGGTATAGTGAGGAAACTAGTGCCTAGTACTGAGTAATTGTGCTCGTTCTAGATGTGTAGGGATGTGTTAAATTGTGCCTACGAGATTTGGGTACAAGCTGCAGATCAGCAAGGCAGCAAATTGCTGTTGAAGTTTCACGGTCCCTACGACGTGGTACGACTGTTGGGACCAAATACTGTGTTGCTGAGTGACCCAGTTACTGGGAAGATCATGCGCAAAGCCCATGTAACCCACCTTAAGCGAGCGGTTGTTTAATGAGTGTGCAATAGTTGTGATGCAGGACCAGAAGTTGTCAACAGTTTGGTGCGCAACATCGCAGCTTCTCGTCCAAGATTGGGATTTGCCGAAGAGTGCGGGCAGGGCCCGCCTTCACCCTTCTCCGGTCCCTCCTGGTCGATCCCATCTGTAGGGGTGTTTGAGTACGGTAGCCTGGGGAAGGCTGTAGTGTTTGGTGTAGTGTGGTGTCAGGTGTGATTTGTGATTGTGTGTGTTAGTTATGTGTTTTTTGCGAGTTGGTATTTGTCGAGAGGTGTTTGTGTTTGTTTGTGTTCGTACCAGCTGGTTGTGTGTGTCTCGGCTGAGGTAAGCGCTGTTTTAGGTATCTATTCTGTGATAATTTATTTAATGTGTATTTTTATGATATTTTTGGTCCTTTATACAAACAGTTGTGTCTTATGATTATTGCCTTATTTTGTAAAGCAGTTAAGGCCTATGGTTGGCGCAATATGAGTGCATGTTTTATTGTCAAAGTGTTTTCATGACTTGTGTTTTTTTGTATAAGGGTAGAATGTATAATGTCTCTGTTTTGGTTTTGAAATGATTTTAGAAAACATTTTTACATAACATAGTTTATGAATCTGTAGCGATGCTAATTAACTAATTTCTTTACAGGGTATGGCCCTTAGGTCTGTTCTTAATGCTGTGGTTGGGTGTTTTTACATGTTATGCTGGCGCTTGTCTGGGGGCTCTTCCCTTTCCTTCTGGGTGGCACGAGCTCAAAGAGGCCTTCGAGCGAGACCGCTGATGATGTGGGCTACAGCTTCGGGGCTTTCCTGGCACCTGGATGTGTACCACCCTGGTAGTCAGGGAGATAGCCCTCTTACGCCTCCAGGGTGTAGCCTTAGGTCTGTAAGGACCCTGTATGTAGGAGTAAGGAAAGGAGAATTGTACTGGGAGTCTGAGACTTCCAACCCTGGAAACCATGAAGATCCCCGTTATGGTGCATTGATTGCAATTCATGGATAAACGGTCCTACGTGCCAGACGAGAACTTGAGTGCCCCGAAGCAGTGTTTGTTGTGATCGCAGCTTAGACGTCTTCGGGTCCGCTCGGCCCTAGTCGGCAATGCTCGTGTGCTCCCTCCTTCCTCCCCTCTCCTTTCCCCTCCGCGTCAGCTGAGTTGGCTGGAGCGTGTGCACTGCCAGTCAGTCTTCTCCCGGCCCGGTTTGAGGATAGTTGTGTGGGCTCGCGACCGCGGCGACACTCCCTGATATGTACTTGGTAAGTTTGTAGTTTTCTTGTTTTATTTCCCGCTTATAGTTTTCTATTCTTGTTCGGTTTGATTCTGTTTATTCTTCCGTTGAGTTTGGCAATCAGGGTTGTGTCATCGCGAGCGCAAGCTTGGCACAAGCGGGATGTGTTTCCCAGCTTTTGTTAATTTGGTTATTAATGAGAGCTGGTATGTTAGCTCGTGCACACTTGAGTATTAATTGTTCCTAACTTAATTTCGTCATTTTTAACAGCTTCGTTTATTGTTCTTGGGTCATGCCCAGTTTTACGCCGTCGCCGTTTTGTTTGTAACAGCTCTCAGGGTGGCTACAGAGTTCCTGCCAAAAAAGTCCTTGACATTTCCCTGACATTTGTATAACTGAAATATTTTACTGTAACTAATTCAATTTTTTTTTCTGAAAAATATTTGACCAGAAATCACAACCAAATGTAAATGAAATCTGATTTTAATATGCCCTAAATTAAATTAAATCGCAACATTACTCACCAAATGATTGCTTGTGATGACATCAAATAACTCATCACAGGTACAGAATTCTGTGCTGTACTTGTATTAACAAATACCATGTTCACAAAACAAGTCAAATTTTAAAACAAAGTACACATAGTTTCACCTAATCCAGGGTGTCTACCAGATTGTAAAAGTAAAATTTAGTGACTTTTTAGTGACTTTTTCTTGAAAAACTGTTCTAACAGAATTAATAAATAATGTTTTTAACAAGTGCAACACTGCCAAACATTTTCATTATGTTCCCTCCAATTGCTGATAGCATTAAGCATGTCCAATTTTAAAATGTGTAATCAATATATATCTGAACTTAAGTTGTCTTTATGAAAATGGCTATGATAACTAATATACAAACTAGTTATTTATTTTACTTGCACAGTGCACGAGAAATACTAGTTGTGTAAACATGCATGTTTCACAAATGATTCGACAAGAATCAAACACCCAAAAGTAATTTTCGTGACTTATACCAAAATATACTTCAAATTAGTGACTATTGTGGGACTTTAGTGACCTTTTTCACAATTCGTGACTTTTTCGGGACTTTCGTGACTTTAGTGACCTAGTAGACACCCTGCCTAATCTCACAAAAAAATATAAGCCTAATAAAAACTATTATGTCTGCATATTACCATCACAGCAGTCATCTCATGTACAATATATACATACATTTAGAAGAAACATTTAAACTCTTCAGACCAAGAATCAAGTTTATTTTGAACAATCATTCATCATAATATCACTTTGAAATATTCTACTTTGTATGTTATTTTTCCCAGTGTAACCAACGTAAAATGGTAATATTTAAATGAAGACAATAAAATGAAAAGGCAGTCGGTACACCATGAACTTTATATCAACCAGAATGTTATCATTTTTATGTAGATGAATTAATCAAATTATTGTGTAAAAATTACAACCAACAAATCATGATTTCAACTAAATTCTCTGCACAAAGCCTAATCCCCTGACATGTCCCTGTTTTCCCTGACACACTAAATTTCCCTGACATTTCCAGGTTTTCCTTGTTTTCCCTGCCTGTAGCCACCCTATGTACCTGCCTATGATATTGAGCTGGTCAGCTCACCTCACCATGTGCCCAAAATGGTTGCTTCACGTATGTGACAATAATTTTCCTGGACTGACGTTATTCTGACTTGTGACTTTGAATGGTGCATCGTGTGTTAACCCACCAATGAACTCGTTATCCCCTCCCTCTCTGACTCTGATGCGCTTTGCGCAGCTTCTAGGATGTTCGGCCAGGTTCGGCCGTCTTTCTGCTCACCCCCGTTTACCCCTCCTCTTCCGAACCTAGGCGTGCCTTCTCGAGCGGTGCTGGGTCATTCTTCCTCCGTCCAGCTTGCGAGCGTGTTCTTACCGACGTCTTCGTTGCCGACGCGGCACCATGATACCGTTCTTTAGTTTCTGATAAGTTTTGTTAAGATTTGAGCCTGCTTTGCTTTGAGTTGGTCATTAATTTTTACTTATCCTTTAGAAATTTGGCGATGCGGTGCCATTTCTGTCGCGAGGGGATCGGAAGCCCGTTTTTCGTATTTGTTAATTATGTGTAATGATTCTATTTGTTCTGCTATTTGGCACTTGATATTTAGTGATCAGCCTGAGGACATTTGATGAGTGTTTTGTAACCATTACCAATATTAAATGTGAGTTTGTTAAACTTTAATACTGTTTCCGTCACGGTAGTAGTCTATCCCGTGTCCCATTAGAGTGTAAGTACGTCGCCTGATGATGTGAGAGATGAGGTTTAGTGAGGAAACTGGTGCCTAGTACTAATTGGTTGTGCTCGTGCTAGATTTGTAGGGATGTGTTCAATTGTGCCTACGAGATTTGGGTACAATTTCCTGAGCGACTCTGCTTGGCTTTATGCCGATACGAGTTGTGTTTGTTCTAATTTTGTACTTCTTAAGGTGATGTTCTTGGGACAATCGGGATAATTTGTCGAATTGGTTGCGTAGGGTTTAGTGTCTTGTTTTGCGCTGTGGCGGTTTCCAGTGAGTTGTTGGAAATCATTTATTATATCGTTATGACGAGTATGCCGGATTTTGTTTTACAGTATGGCAACCTAGAGCTGTGTATTTGACCAGTGCGGGCGTAACTTTTGAACGTAGCAAAGATGTCACGTTGTTACGCCTATGCGCTATGTCATATATTAATTCACTACAAACTATTAATAACACTAGTATGGGAGGTTATGAGCCTGTGTCGGCTCGGCAGACAGTACTGATGGATAGGGTAAATGCAATACCCCCTATGACGGCAGTTGATCCAGATGCTGTAGTTAAATTTCTGATCGCAGTGGACGGTGTGTATTACGGTATGCAATGTGAACTACAAGAAAGTTTTTTCTAGACTTGCTTGTCGGGGCGTGTCAGAGAGGATGTGAGCGTGATGTTGACACGCAACGTTGGCGCTATTGGTAGTTATGAGGCTTACAAAGGGTTGTTGTTAGTGTATTGGTGGGGTGTCAGGTCGTACAGCTGTTAAAAAGCGGTATGTAGACCGATACCAGCGGCCGGAAGAGTCGACGAGTAGCTACGTGTGTATAGTACTGAATTGCGTGCGTGCGGTAAATTTGACTAGGTCAGATAGCAAGATCATACAGGGTATTATTGATCGCATGTTACCAAAAGGGGTTCAACCAGGTTTCGGATGCTGCTAGGCAGGTTCCTGTGCAACGTACGCCCTCTAAGATGAGCGCAGATCCTGCTATGTTGCAGTGCACGAACTGAAATCAACGCGGGCACATAGCTCATACGTGTACACACCAGGTCACTGAACGTGAGCACCGAGCATGTTTTCGTTGTGGAAGGGAGGGGCACACACGGAAATATTGTAAGGGAAACTGAATACCGTTGTATCTTTGCGTGTCAAGAGTAGGCGACGGGTAGATTCGTTGGTGACGCGCATGGACAGTTTCGCGAGTGTGTCGTTGTACGGTGTTGTACGAGCTGGTTTGGTTAATACCGGCACCTCGCCTAGCTTTGTAAGAGAGCAATTCTGGGAATTTTTGCTGAGTCGAGACTTGAATTTATGTTCTCTTTGGGATAATTCGAGAGTTTTAGAAATCAGTGTAGCAAATGGATGAGTTATTAAGTATACGTGATCTGTTGTGCTGCACTTTAGGATTGATCGTTTTTCTTGGACATGTCACTTTTGAGTAGTGCAGGATTTGATTGCCGATTTGGTTTTGCGTATTGATTTTTTGTATCACACCCACAGTGTGGTAGACGTGCATGGTCGATGCCTAAGATTTAAATTTGCTCTGACAGTTGCTTGTCCTTTGCATAAGTCTCAGATTTCTTCGAGCGCGCATTTAGGGTGTGTGTATGGATTGTCTGGTTCAAATTTGAACTGTAATAATGGGGTGCAAAACCTATTAAATAAATATTCTGATGTTGTAACCACACACATAGGAAAGTACGACTTATTGCCTTACAAGTTTGCAGTGACAGATGAGGTACCAGTTAGAGTGCCCTTCTATTCCTATAGTCAGCCCGCCCCTAATTGGTGATAATGCGGCAAATTGTGGATAAGACTCCGTGAAGGAGTGATTTCACCTTCAATGTCAGATTATGCGAGTCCGGCATTTCTGGTGAAGAAGAAAGACTGTGTATTTAGGTTGGTGACGGATATGTCTAAAGTTAATGAAAATATATTTTTAGATCCGTTTCCATCCCCTACACTGGATGCTGCTCTTCAGCATTTCGGGAAGTCCAAAGTGTATTCCATACTCGACCTAAACGCTAGCTTTCATCAGTGTCTCTTGCACCCAGATTGTCGGAAGTATAAAGCGTTCCGCACCCCTTGGGCGCAATTTGAATTTGAACGCATACATATGGGAGCTAAGTTTAGAACGTAAGCTCTGTCACGAGTTCTAGATCACGTATTGTCTGATTTGAAATTTAAATGTGTCTACAATTACTTGGACGATATTATTGTGTATACCGCTGATATTAAGGAGCATTTGCATCTGATATTGACCCGGTTGCGATCAGCCGGCCTTACCGTGAACCCGAGCAAGGTTACTTGGACAGCACCTTCCGTCAAGTTCTTGGGATATAGTGTCTGAAGGGTGTTTAATAATGGACCCCAAGAGAGTGCGCCCCGTGGTGGAATATCCCCGTCCCAGTACTGTTCGTGGGGTCTCCCAATTTTTGGGGTTGATGGGATATTATTCCAGGTTTATCCCACATTTTTCGGAAGCCGCCGTGCCCCTTAATCGCTCGAAGCGTAAAAATGTTCAGTTTGAGTGGAGAGATGAGCAGGAATGTAGCTTCAGCAAATTGAAGGCCGCTATGGCAAATGCTCCTTCTTTATACCTACCTGACTTTGAGCTTTGATTTGTGTTGCATGTTCACTCGTTCAGTGTGGCGCTCAGGGCAACGCTGAGTCAACTGAGGGACGGTCAGTTATGTCCTGTCGGATTTGCCAGCAGAACATTGACCAACGGAGAACGGCAGTTAAATTCTTTTGAAAAGGAGGCCCTAGCCTGCGTGTGGGGAACCACCACATTTGAGTTGTTCTTGAGTGGCGTAGAATTCGACCTGTGTACGGGCAACCAGGCTGTTACTTGGCTGCTGGGGCATTCAAATGACTTTGGCAAGCTGGGCCGATGGGCATTTCGTCGTCGCGGTTTCGGTTTGTGATTCAACATGTTCCGGGTTCCGATAATGCAGCTGCAGATGCATTGTCGAGAATGTTTGATCCCGTGGACTTTGAGGTCGATCCTGCGGACCCCGTGTACTCTGGTAGTCCGAGTGCCATGTATACCATTAGGCCCACCTTTTTTGAGAGACTTCAGGAGGCTCAGTCAAAGGATCCAGTCTGCCGTGATTTGGTGGCCGCGGTACAGAAGGGTGAATCAGGGCCGTATGTTGTCTCAGACGGTCTCCTAAGTTATGTGGGACGCCGTGGTAGAGCCAAGTGTTTGGAGGTACCCGAGTATTGTAGGGCTGAAGTACTAGCCTATTATCACTCTTCTCCTTTTGGTGGACATCTAGGTAGACAGGGAACGCTTAGGAAGCTGTGTGGACGGTTTTATTGGCCCACGGTCAGCAAGGATGTGCGTCGCTATATCCAACGTTGTGAGTTGTGTTTGAATGTAAAGCCTGTGCAAAATTCTAAGGTTGGTTTGTATTCGTTATTTGACATGAAATGATCCCAATGCAAAAATAAAAACATTAGTTTCTACTATATTTTTAAATACTGTATGTACCTCAAGAATTTTCAAATGGACTCTGCAATACACCCATAGACATTAAATATTTCATAGGACTATTAGTTGGCCCCACATAAATTCAAAAACTTTGTGGGTTTCTTCACAATTTCTAGCTGTTCATATTGAAACATTATACATCACACAATTGATTATGCCTTAAAGGCACCACACTTTAGTCTACAACCACTGAACATTCATTAAGATATGATACTTAGTACTTACATCATCAGGCACAGAGAAGGGATGATTCTGCGAATCAAGTGTTTTTACTGTCAACTCGATCATGGCCAAGTACTGAAACAACAGACAAAAACATATAAATTACAAAAATTTCAATCCTTTTGATGACTTGTAGATATTATAACTTAGCACTTAATGATGTCTAGATAGTGTAGCTGGACATCATATAACCCAAATAATTGTTTTTACTTAACGAGCAGAGAAATTTTTTTTCATTAACATTGAAAGTAAAACAAATAATTTTATTGTTGAAATATTATATCATGAAAAAGTAGGGTACACCTACCAAATTCCTAATTTTTTACTTGCAATTATAAGTGAGAAATTCATTTTTACCTTTAAACACATCAAATAGACATTAACATTTACACAATTTTTATTTCCCATGTCTGTTCACAGGGAGTAAATATTAATTAAATTCCATGTTGACATTTAGTGTTTGGAATATATTACTAGTACATGTCTTTACTCAGGGCTGTCCTAAATGTAGAAACTATCCCAGTCACCTCCAATTAACAGTACTCTCGACTAATTATTACTTATTTCCTGAAAGCAACATAACTAAAAAATATTGTGTCCCCTTTCAGGAAAAATTTTTTTAAGTACTGCAGTATTCTCTTTCATATTGAAATTCATGACCCTTAGCTGATTCTGTGGTCATTCTTCCTAAAATACAGTTAGTTATCTCTTTGCCCGAGATCTCCTTTCCTTAAAATCATTAATTGCTTTATCACTGCAATAATTTCATTATTACTTCTATTGGGGCCACAGTGGCAGAATTGTCAGACCATAAATTTGCCTCCCACAAACGCGAACCGGCTTCGCTTCCCGGTAAGGTCGGTCCCCGGATTTTTACATGTGGGAATCATGTTGGACAATTCCGATGATCAGCTGGTTTACTCTGGAATCTCCTGTTTACCCCACCCCCTCATATTGGCACTGACCCATACCCACCTCACGTCACCCTTCACCAGGACTTAAGACCGCTATATTAAGAGTGCATAGTATATAATTCAGCGCTAAAACCAACAATTCAAAATTTTGCATTTCTCAAAGCCAATTTGAAAAATCAAATAGCAATCCTAGACAATAGTTATTGCCAACTCTCTGAGCAAAAAATTTTCTCGTATAATGTATGTCTAATGCTGAGATCTGGTACATTTAACTGTGACACAAGAGAGCCCCCTTAACAAATGCATCTCTCTGAATAAATGTTTGTTCAAAGTTGGCAAATATAATTATCAAGGATTGCTGTTTTGCAGTTTTTCTATATTGACTTTGGAAAAGTGTAGATCTCAACTGAAGAATTCAGTGCTTATTTATCTACCATGCCTTCGTAAGAACTAACCAAAACCTCACCTCATCATTTACACAAAGTGCCACCTCAAAAGCCTGTAATTGGTAGAAATTGATACCACCTAGAACTCAGAAAATTCTCTGCTCCACTCTTACTTTCTTCCTCCAGAACAAAAAGTCACTAATAAGATTCTTACTCAACAGCTTTGTAAAATTTCTTGACACTACTAACTGCAATTATTTTTAGTACAAAATAGTGTTCTTTCAACTAACTTCTGTCGCTATTCAGTCCGTGAACTGTCTCCAAACAACTTCTCTCACCTGTTATGCCATGATCCATTTCATTAAACAAAACCTTGCAGAGCAAAAATGTACTCAATCTGGCTAGCTGCTCCGTCTGTAAAGTAGTGTATGTGCTCAATATTAAAACCTAGTTTTAAAGATAAAACTCTAGAATCTTCTAATTGAAAACATGTGCAGAGTCTTTGAAATGATGACACGCACCGTGTCAGACACAGCACAGTAACTTCTATGCTCCACATCTTTAATCAGGCTATATTTCTGTAGTACACCACACAGGTAAAATGCAAAACGAACAACTCCAGTGAGCTGCCATTATTTATAAAAGTCAAATTTTTCTCCAGCTCTCAAACTCTGAATGAGCTGATGCCTTGCAATGTAAATGTGTCTTGGCAGTATCTATAACTGGTTAAAAACTCTGTCTTGGCTTCTAGAATATTTTTTCCAATAACTTCTTTCACAACTCTTCCATTTAGCATATACCATTTATGGTGATGTTTGCGACCAAAAGAAATTTAACTCATATGCAAGAACCCTTCATTCCTCGGCTCTGTCAACTAACATCACCATTCAGACAAATAAAAAATCACAACTGCTTTCTGTAATTCTTCTGACAAAGCATCATCTCTTATTTATCTCTGAAAGATCAACTTCACTGGAACACTGACCATACTGAATACTGTTTTCCTTTTAGATGGTGGCAAGGACTGCATTTCTCTGCCTAAAACTTCAGCTTTGCGACCAGAAGAATGTGGAAGAGCTCATTTCACCCTAATAGCAGCTTTATCTAAGGCAGCAGGTGTCTTTTTAGATAATTTAGGAGATTTACTTTCAGCTAGTTCCTAATTTATTTTCCTAATTGTCCCCTTCTTTTCACGCTCATACTTGCACATTTAACTGCAGAAGTTTAGACTTTCCCACTTCTTCTTCCTACAATACCTATCCTTTTTCCTTTCTTTTTCAACAAAACCAGGAAGTAATTTTTTTCTTCTGTATTCCTGATTACCTGTTTTTCCCATTTTCAGCTCCTATGTAATCTATCTTATCTCCTTTCTGCTGCTTTGCAGCAAGTGATCTAATCTAAATTTGCAAACATCACTCTACCTAACTTTTATAGTGTTGTCACTTCCAATTCCGAATCACAAACTGCCTACACAAATGCACTCATTTGATTTAAACTAAAAGATTACGGCAAAACATCAAAATTAAGCAACACAGTGTTTCAATAAGTAGTGAAGACACAACACAAGAACAGTAAATGATAGCCCTATCATCAGTATTGAGATCCATAAGCCCAAAAAGAAATTTCACTGTCCTTCCATAATGAAAAATTAACTTCCATTATAAATTTTACAATTCGGCCCCTCCTATGTTTTTACTGTATAATTTGTGTTTTCTAATTTTGTTGATATATGTGTTTTAATTTCTTATAATTATTTGTATTGACGCGTGCCAAGCACGCACACGTGCAGCCCGTCTGTCCACCGTGTACATGCACCCTACTGCCCTACAGCGATGCGCCGGCGATTCATAAAAGGGATAGCGGCCAACCCAACAATGCGCAAAGTGTTTATGTGTAATGTCCTTGAAGGGAGAGTGGCAGTGTCATATTGTTTTATTTTGTGTTCCTGTATTTTTGTTTTGGGACAGGATTATTTCATTGTGTATTTTCCTTTATTATTTGTTGATGCATCACACTAAGCTGCAACCTATCAGGCGTGCACACAACATGAACAGAGACGCACATCTATTCATTCATAATCTAAGACTGGTATTCAGTATTTCATACTGTAACTATTGTATATTTATCTTTGAAATTGTTCTAGATTGTTTGAGTACTAAGGGGATACATGGTATTCACTTCCGGTTGCACGAAGTCTGTGTGGATACCCGTGTAAGCGGACGTGAAGGTCGGCAGTCGACATTGAGGCGCGACGGGGTACGGACGTCCGGGTGCGACACTCCGGGTCCCATCAACTTTTTATTACCAGTCATTAGCATATCAATAGTTATTTAAGTACCGGAACATTTATATTGCTTTGGACCCGGAGCCTACCCCACCCCTCTCGACTTTTCGCCTGAGGGGCTTTACTTAATAATTGTTACGGCCGACGAGCTGTTTTTTTTTTTTATTTAGCCGCGTCACCCACTGGCCGGGGAGTAAAATGGCCAGGCCGACTGTTTTCGTAAGCATCCCAATCCGCTTTTAATACTCAAAATAAATCGGTATTAGATTCAGTTCAACTCAAGTGTTATCATTTCGGTGCGAGTGTGTTACCTAGTCAGTTCCAGCTCCGGACTACATCAATCATCTAATCAAGATTCCAGCATCATCATCACGACCACAGATCATCACTCCAGAGGACAGCGCTACGCCAGCACACCGTCACATGGGCCGTCGGCCACACGACCCCAGACAGATAAGATCTCATGCCAAGTAAGATACAATTTGTTCCCTATTACTATGTTTCTAACAACGCCACTGACCTAGCCTGCGCCCAAACATCATTACCACCTTCCCACGTTTTCCGCCGTGTCTATTTGTCGCCTGACACGTGGGGTGTGTGTGCTGGCCACCAACGTCAGTTTCGTCAAGATGAAACGTCGTCCACGGCATCCCAGCAGTGTGAAAGGAAGAACACCAAGAGTATTCGCCATAGCGCTGTACTACGCAGTTGAGTTAGCCAGCTTGCGCGCCGAGAACCCACGCGGCAGCCAGACGGCACCGGTACTTCCCTACCGAGCGGAGTCTGCACCTGCCTACCTCCCCTCTGCGCGCGCCGCGTGGGAAAGCGAGCGGCCGCCGCCCGCTCCCTCCTCCCCCCTCGCCCGGGAGTTGCCGCGTCGTGCCAGTGACCTCCTTTTCGCGCCGCGCAGCTGATAAAGACTGTCAACATGAGCGCGCGACATTGTATGGACTTCCTGGATCACATGTGCGGTGCGTGTGGACAGATGTGTTCTGAGAAAAATTCAGTACCCCAACAGTGCAATAAAACAGATTATAAATGGCATGTTCCCGAACAGTTCCAGACCAGCCGCAACTACCCTGCCGCGCCCGCGCAGGTCGCGTTCGACAACGCGAGTGCAGAAGTGCACGCGGTGTGCAATGCGACGTTGCCTAGACATGCCATGCCAGACCTTGGTAACACCATAACACCTAAATGTGACAGTTTATTGTGCTTTAACAATGGACACCCCAATATCATGTGTAAACTTTGTGCTAGTGTTTACCACGACCGCTGCTTGTCGCCAAAAGAGCTGATAGAAGTTCACGCCGGTCAGAATGTGTGTCACCAATACACACCACAAGTGACGGTGAAACCTGAATTTGCTCCGGAGACAACAGTGCCCGTCAGACTAGCGTGCCAGAGATTTGTCAACAACCATTGTGTCTCACTTCTGGTGAGGTGGTCACATGTCGATCGTGCTAGATTACGGCTCACCCAGATTGCTTGCCTCTGCCACTGCGTCAGACCATCCGGGGGCAACACTTTTGTGCTGGACCTGCGATCCCGCAAGGCAGATGGTGAATAGGAAGCCGCTCATCGCACACGTACCACAGCACCTTCAAGAGTCACAACTCACCAGGTGTGTCCAACCAGCCACACCTTACCCCATGACCACCATCAATGTGGTCCAACAACCTGAAAACACGCAGGTATTCACGACACCACCTGTCACATCTTACCAGATGCCCTTGCAGACGTTGCCGCCATACCTGGTTGTTCAGAAGACCCCAACGAAATTCCAAGTTCTCCCAACTTTTGCAGGACTCAACCATGAGGACCCGAGGGAGTTCATAGATGAGGTTACATCCCGGCTCCAGCGATATGATGTTGACCCAGCTGAATGGCCACAGTGCATCGGACAACAACTTCAGGGACAGGCGAGCTCATGGTGGAGGTCTGCGAAGCGGTATGGAATGATGTGGGCGGAATTTGACGCCACTTTTCACAGGAGGTTCAGTGATGCCTACCACTCACTGCAGGTCCAGAGTCGGCTCATGGTCAAGGAGCAGCGTGAAGGGGAGTCGCTCACCGCCTTTCTCTCCAGAAAGGTACACCTGGTGCAGAGACATCAACCTCACCTGTCGGAGGACGAGGTACTACTAGTGGCTGCCGAGACCTCACTACCCCAGTTCCGTCAGGCCCTCTTCCCACTAGTCAACAGTGGGGTAGATGGGTTCTTGAAGGCAGCAGCAATACTGGAATGCAACTCGCCGCCCACGACACGCAGTACACCGCCAGCCGCGCCGCGCTTCCGCGACCACGGAAACACAGATTCTACTAAGGGACAGTCACCTGCTCAGAGTAAAACAACACAGGAAATGACAAGTCAATTTACTTCAGGACCCAATGAGACACCACGACGTGTCACACGCACGAAGCCGGACTACAGCCAGCCACCGCGTAAGCCACGCTGGAACTGTCCCGACGAGTTTCACTGGAATAAGGATTGTCCTCGTCGAACATCGGACAACCGCGACATCGTGCTCAAGGATACACGGGCGGGAAACGAGTAGCTAGGGAACAGAAGCCGGACATTCCTGTTCCCTCAGTGAGCGTGAACATTCCCAACTTGACATCACAACAAACTCTACTTCAGCAGATCAGTAGCTCTCAGAATCAGTGTATTAGGATACCTGTTCATGTGAACAATGTGCCATGTTTAGCTTTAATTGATACAGCAGCCAGTCATAATTTTTGCCATCCACGTTTTCTGAAAAATAGTGTAATTCACCCATGTGAGCAGATAATTCAATTAGCTACAGTAAATCAGGAGTGCCAACCTGCTGGTGTAGCCGACATCACTGACGGAATTCGGGACTTAGAAACTGTGACGTCAGCGATTGTGTCAAGTGACCTTCGTGAACCGGTGATTCTAGGAATTCCATGGCTCACCGAGCAGAACACCATAGTGGAGCCAGCGGCACAACGAATTCACTTTGGTCTCACGGAGCGTCAAACTGCGTATGCACTACACCCCTGTCTGAGCGACGCCATACCATCCATACCATTGGCAGAGTTCGACAACGAGGTGCCGCCAGAATTCGTCGAGGCCTTCCAGCGCATGCTGGACGAGCGACGGGATGTGTTCGCAGTTAATGACATGCTACGGCGTACCACAGTCGCCGAACATGCCATTAAGTTGGTACAAGACAAAATCATTTATGAACCACCCCGCAGTTATCTTCCTCATCAAGCAAAGATCATCAAAGAGCAGGTGAAAGAGATGCTACACAACGGCGTCATTGAACCATCAGAGCCGCTACAACGCTGCAATAACGCTAGCGCCGAAGAAAGACGGGACGTAGCGTTTCTGTGTGGATTTCCGAGCTCTCAATCATGTTACTGAATCTGCAGCACCACCGTACATAAACATCAGAGATGCCCTAGCAACCCTGGGCACCGCCAAGATCATGTCAACGCTCGACCTGAGGAGCGGATATTGGCAGATACCCGTCAAACCCACCGATCGTCACAAAACAGTGTTCACGACACCTGATGGCGGCCGATACCAGTTTTGTGCCATGCCATTTGGATTAAAGTGTGCTCCATCCACCTTTCAGAACATGATGGTGCGCGTACTGGACGGCCTCAGTGGTGAGTTCACACTTGCCTACCTTGATGACGTGATAGTGTGGTCAGACACGTGGGAGGACCACCTGCATCATCTGTCTCTAGTCTTAGAGCGATTGGCTGTCAACGGACTAATGGCAACCGTTCCCAAGTGTCACCTAGGGATGTCATCGGTGGAGTTTCTGGGTCACATCGTCGACGCTGAGGGTAACCGCCCCAACCCTGAACATCTGCGTATCATCCAGGAGTATCCACAGCCCCGTACGAGAAAACAGCTGAGGAAATTTTTCGGGCTAATCAACTGGCTCAGAGAGTATGTAGAAGAGTTCGCGATTGTGACTGCACCCTTGACGGCATTGTTGTCGGCACAGAGACAATACCGTTGGTCATCCGAAGCAGAGGAGGCGTTCCAAGAAATCAAACGCAGATTCATGAAGTGTCCTACCCTAGCGAGGTATGACCCCACAAAGAAACTCATTTGGCAAACTGACGCAAGTCAGGAAGGCCTAGGTGTGGTGTTGTACCAGCTCGACAATGACAACACGCGGCGCATCATTGACTATGCCAGTGCAAAGTTTGGTCCGACAGAACGGCGATACGACGTCAACGAGAGAGAATGTCTTGCAGTCGTTTGGACCGTGAAGAGGTACCGCTCATACCTGGAGTACCATCGTTTCACGCTGAGGGCGGACAACCGATGCCTTACGTGGCTGCATACCATGCGAGAGGCCCGTAGCAAGCTTGCCGGGTGGTCCCTTCTGCTGCAGACATATGATTTCCACGTCGAGCATGTTCCTGGCAAGGACAACCAGCTACCTGACGCACTGTCGAGATCGCCGTGCGCAGACGAAATCGTTATCGACGAAGCAGAGTGAGAGGACATATTAATACCAAATTCACCCGCAGACATGAGGAACATCCACCTAAACCAGGTTAGTGTCAACAACGAACCTCCCTTGCATGCCCTGTACGATCATGTTGTACATGAACAAGCTCAATGTCCAATATCGCAAAAGTACTGTGAGCCCTGCGCCGCCGGGGTCCAAGAGCGCTGGAGAGTGATTAACGGCCGTGTAGAGTGTTGTTCGCCTAAAGATCAGGACCGGTGGACCTTGTTTGTGCCGAGCAGTGTACGCATTGATGTGCTACGTTATTCTCATGACGGAACCATCGCCGGCCACCCAGGTGTGCAACAGACTCTCAAAAACATCAGTGACACTTTCTACTGGCCAAGCATTGCACGTGATGTGCGGGAATACGTACGCAAGTGTGTGAGGTGCAACTGCTTTAAGTCCCGTCGTACCGACTGCACAGAACAACAACAACCACAAGTTCCCACGGAACCATTCGAGACGGTCGCATTGGATCTAATGGGTCCATACCCGCGAACACCCAACGGCAAGAGATTTGTTTTGATTGTAACCGACCTGCTATCACGTTGGACAGAAGCTTACGCAATCTCTAGTGCCCGTGCGAACATCATAATCAAGACACTGAACACTGAGTACTTTCCGCGTTGGGGTTATCCAAAGTATCTACTGACGGATAATGGAACACAGTTCACTGGCCGAAAGTGGCGTGATGCGTGCACGACATGGGGAGTATCGCCTATCAAGACAGCAGTGTACCATGCCCGTGCCAATCCCACCGAGAGGCGTAACCAAGACATCAAGACTCAGTTGCGCCTCCGAGTTGGGGAAGACCACCGGAGTTGGGCTGAACAACTGCCCGCTGCCCTCTTCACGCTAAGACGTCGGGTCAACGCCGCCACTGGGAAGTCACCCGCTGAAGTTCTGCTTGGTTACAACCTGCCAGTGCCAGGTGAGTTTCAGTGCCCCCAGGCTAATAACCGAAGTGGACCCGAGGACAGTGGTGAGCGACGAGAGCGTCGCACAGCAGAAAGGCGCGAAGTGCGCGAGCACCAAATGCGATAATCCAGAAGTGGGTACCAACGACTTCTCGCCCACCTAAACCAATACAACCAGGACAGAAGGTTTATGTGCGTGCTCATCCAGAAGTCGGCAAGCAAGAAGGACTTCTACGCCGGACTTGCGGAAAAGTGGGTCGGGCCACACCTTGTATTGAAAAGACTTGGACAGACAACATATCTCGTGCGCTTAAGCCAACGCCGACGAGTCCCCGTTCACCGTGACGACTTACGGCTAGCGGACAGCGACGTTGCCAACGTTCTGACATCGGACGTCCAGCCACCTCAGTTGGGCGATGAGCCTGCTCACAACACAGCAGCGTCTACCGATCTCAACCACACAGATGAGGAAGTTTTGAGGAGAGTTTTCGACACATCAACGCCGGGTGTTCAGATGCCTCGAGCGCCTGAAGTCGAAACAAGATCCGAAGAAGAATCCCCCTCTCCAATCATACCACAGCTGCCCATGACATCGGGGTCTACACCTGAAGCGTCTACACCAGCCAGTGCCTCTGCTGTTGAACATAATAGTGCCCACCTCTCAGCACAAGGGCCTGTTTTGTCATCACTAGCAGCCTCATCGACCCAAGAAGACCACGAGATGCAACACAACGACCTGGTCGCAACAGTGTCGTTGCAAACGTCATCGCGGAACCTCGTAGACGAGCAACCGGAAGAGTTAGAAGACGACACATGGAGTATCCCCATCAGAACAGGATACAGCGCCGGCACCTCTGCCACCTCCTGTCCCTTCTGCTTGCCTGGCACGTGATTGGCAAGTATACTACCGACAACTCCGGGATGTCACACAGGGAGGCGACGAGAGCAGCGATGAAGGAGAGCAGCTGACCCGCCGCTCCAAGAGACGACGTGCACTGCCACGTGCATGCTCCACCTGTGTGTCTGCTGCAGCACCTAAACGCACAGGTAAGCGTGTTGCTTGCAGATCAACCCAGGGCATTTCCCCACCAGGACACCAGAACCTGCAGCACCGTCGTCATCAGCGATGGGTCCACAACACAGCCCAGGCGACAATGCACGACGCACAGACGGCCTCCAGAGGGGGAGGCATTTGACGCGTGCCAAGCACGCACACGTGCAGCCCGTCTGTCCGCAGTGTCCATGCACCCTACTGCCCTACAGCGATGCGCCGGCGATGCATAAAAGGGATAGCGGCCAACCCAACAGTGCGCAAA
Organism: Medauroidea extradentata; assembly: GCA_003012365.1. NCBI lineage: Eukaryota > Metazoa > Arthropoda > Insecta > Phasmatodea > Phasmatidae > Medauroidea > Medauroidea extradentata. The sequence goes on from PNEQ01055448.1 coordinate 37,638, forward strand.
GTGTTTATGTGTAATGACCTTGAAGGGAGAGTGGCAGTGTCGTATTGTTTTATTTTGTGTTCCTGTATTTTTGCTTTGGGACAGGATTATTTGATTGTGTATTTTCCTTTATTATTTGTTGATGCATTACACTAAGCTGCAACGTATCAGGCGTGCACACAACATGAACAGAGACGCACATCTATTCATTCATAATCTAAGACTGGTATTCAGTATTTCATACTGTAACTATTGTATATTTATCTTTGAAATTGTTCTAGATTGTTTGAGTACTAAGGGGATACATGGTATTCACTTCCGGTTGCACGGAGTCCGTGTGGATACCTGTATAAACGGAAGTGAAGGTCGGCAGTCGACATCGAGGCACGACGGGGTACGGACGTCCGGGCGCGACACTCCGGGTCCCATCAACTTTTTATCACCAGTCATTAGCATATCAATAGTTATTTAAGTACCGGAACATTTATATTGCTCTGGAAACGGAGCCTGCCCCACCCCTCTCGACTTTTCGCCTAAGGGGCTTTACTTAATAATTGTTACGGCCGGCGAGCTGTTTTTTTTATTTAGCTGCATCACCCACTGGCCGGGGAGTAAAATGGCTAGGCCGACTGTTTTCGTAAGCATCCCGATCCACATTTAATACTCAAAATAAATCTGTATTAGATTCAGTTCAATTCAAGTGTTATCATTTCGGTGCGAGTGTTTTACCTAGTCAGTTCCAACTCCGGACTACATCAATTATCTAATCAAGATTCCAGCATCATCATCACGACCACGGATCATCACTCCACAGAACAGCGCTACGCCAGCACACCGTCACATGGGCCGTCGGCCACACGACCCCAGACAGATAAGATCTCATGCCAAGTAAGATACAATTTGTTCCCTTTTACTACGTTTCTAACAACGCCACTGACCTAGCCTGCGCCCAAACATCATTCCCACCTTCCCACGTTTTCCGCCGTGTCAGTATTATTTGTGTTTTATAAACTTTGTATATGTATGACTTTGTTAATGGCTGTATTACAGTCTTTTGGCAATAAAATATCAATCAATCAGTATAATACCTGAAAAGTATTACGGAGATATTTACAATAAAAAGTAGTGGATCAGGAAAGTAGTTAATGTAAGTGACAGTGACAGAGATGCTAGACTTCAATTCATGCATCCTAATGGACCTTCTGGGACATACTTCTGTACACATAATGAATACTTTTGTTGGCTACCGTTTGAAAACATTGTTACAGAAATACCTGTTCCTTCTCTAAAAAACAAGTCTATCAGCTCGCACTTATGTTGTTGAGAGTAAAATTCAACACAACATTAATGAACTAGCTAAGTCAAAGTTATGAAATATAGGTTTTACATTAATTTGGCAAGAAGTAGGCCTAGTTAAAATACGTAATGTATCACTTGCACCAATAAATCACATGTGTAATGTTTTTATTCGGGCCTTGGATATTGCAAAAAGCTGTATAGATGTAATCATTATGTATAGAGTCACTTGCACTTGATTAACGTTTTTGCGTGTTCTTAATTTCGAATATTTTAGTCTGTCAGAGGAATGTAGCAAACTTTTATTTTATAATTGTTGTAATTAGTGCAAAAACTGTTGTAGTCATCACAGAATTGTATCATTGGCATTAATTATTTAGATCTTTTACTTCTATCACATGTTTGTATCTTTATGAGTTAATGGAAGAGGTTCTGCGAATATTGTAGTATTAAGGCTACCTCACTGACTTGCACTGTTTATTTGTTTTGTGTACTAAAGTAGATAATTTTCATTAGACAGGAAACTAACTAATGTAAGTATTTTAATTATTTTATGCTAACCTGTTATTTTCAATCTTGTACTTTTTGTATGTTGAAATTATTTTTAATGCTTCCTGCAAATTCATAAATACCTGTAAGTACAATACGGCAAGTTTAAAAAAATACTTTTTTTTTTTTAACCACCCTTTTAAATGTTTTACTACATTTAATATGTGGTAATATGATTGAAGAGAAAATGTTTCAAAGGTGTGATATTTGTAACTTAAGAGTATTAGCAAATTTTGAAAGAAAAAAAAAACTTTGTATTGTATGCAAATGAATGTTTTAAATTTTATTTTCTTGCATGTTTTCTTTATGTACTTAAAAAGAGCTGAAAATTATCTATCATTTAACACATAAATTAACCTGATAGTTTAAAAATCAAAAGAATTATAACAGTTTCAGTCAACTGATGTAGGTCACTAGAAAACATAAATTGCTGCAATATTTCAAAATTAAAAAAATTATCATTCCTCAGGTTATCCTCCAAAAACTCTGGAAAAAAAAAATACTTTTTTTTTCTTTTATTTTATGCGTAGGCTTACCTACATTGGATAAAAACGTGAACAAAATCTTCCTAGCCCAAGTAACACTTAATTTTGTAATAAAATTACAATGGAAAAATGTGAATTTTTAAAGATTTCAAGGTGATGTAACTCAAAAAATATGTACCCAAAAAAATCTTGCCTGATACATTACATAAGCCAAATTTGGACAAAATCGAAGAGGGTTAGGTTTAAAAGTGTCAACATTTTGGATCACTTGACATGGAATGAACCAATAATAAACCCATACGCTCTTTGTTACTTTGCAATCCTCAGAGGACATTTACGTTTTTGTGTGTCCCTGCCCAAAAATCCACATAGCCGCATGGACCCCTGTAAGTGTGTTGAAGTAAAGGGGAATGCAAGGGTAATGTTATGTCATCAGTGCCATATTAGTTTAGTCAGTACGTGTTAATTTCTGTGTGTGATCGGCATGTATGACAATCTCGAAAGTAGCTATGTCCATACCCCAAGTCAAAAAAAAAGGGGGGGGGGGCATTCCGATGGTTCTCCCCTGGAAAAATTTTATTCTTAGGTACAAAATTGTGCTAATCAAATAGTTCCCTAAACAAGAAATTGAATACATCACATAAAAATGTCTTATATTTTAAGGATAAACTATACATTAAAGACCAGAGCAGGGTCCCCTTCCCCATGCATCTAGCCCTGTGTTGCCGAGACAACCTACCCTACTTCAGTGAGTGAATTTTCTTAAATGCCTTGAATATGACTTCCCCAACCTAAAACTTGCTGCATACTTTTCAACTGGCAATTTTGTGTTGGTCAGTGGGTAAAAAACTGAATAGAAATTTGCAACAAAAATAAAGCACATGGACAGTGGTGAGGAAGAATTTTCATTTCTAGGCCTATATGAATTTTAAAAAGCTCATAAGAGTGGGTTAACCAAGTCAATATTCCACTTAACAATAACATGTGACTGAATATTCACCTGACAACCTCTACAGCCTACTCTCAAGCAAGGTAACTGGTGGTTTACACAAGGAAATCACTATTAGGCACAAAAAATGTAAACAGTACACATAACCAAACAAAGTGAAATTTAATGCAGTGTTCATAATATCAACAAGCAAAAAACTAACATTTATTTGCATTTTCTTGGCTTGTGGGTGTGAGCCGCGTCTCAAGATTGGCTTGCGACGTTTGAGTTGCAGGTCCTTATATACCCTGGTGTCTGGGTGGCTGCTTCCTGGTTGGCTGGGCCTATCGGCCAATCACAGGCCTGCTTGCTCCTGATTGGTCTAGTTGGTTAGCCAATTCTGGCTCTCTCATGGTGGACCTTCTGATTGGCTGGGTACTTGGGCCAATTGTGTGCTGACTCGCACCTGGTTGGCTGGGTTGACTGGCCAATCCTGGTGAGTCTGTCCTGACTGCCCTCTGGTAGCTTGATTTCGCATCATCCACGAATAAATGTGACCATATTTTGCTTAGCCGATATCCATCTTCCCTGTAGATAAAATAATAATATAAAAAAATAATATAAAAAAAATAATTACTATTTTTATTCCTGCCATCTTAAAATGCAGGAGTTCATAAAAATCCTGGTTGTTTACTACACCTTGACGTCGTCCCAAGCCCTAGGCCTGGGAAGTTAAACCCGTCCTGACAATGTGACAGGGTTTCCTCGGTGTGCTCCGGACCCCGCCCCCCTTACCAAAACTCCAACAGTGCCGGTTAGTGCGGGGTCGTGTGCCAGCGACACGTGTGTGTGTTTGAATTGCCGCCTCCACGTAACGTCACAACACCCCACCACCACCAACCTCACCGCCTATCATAAAGTACTTAAACTAAAATAAACAAACTGAGGACTGAGCTACGGCCAGCAATCAACCTGCCTTCAGCACGAGCCATTTTAATATTAAGTCTTGTTTAGTTTTATTCAGCCACGTGGTCACACATTTCAGGGTCAGTGTTTTGTTTTATGTTAATTTTGAAGGATGTTAATTAAGTAATTTGTCATCACCAGTAATTCTTATTATTTTTATGTGTCTCACCGCCACTTGACTTGTACTTGTATTCACCTAAATTTCATTATCACAATCGTAACGGTACTTAACGTACTTGCCGGCTAGGAGCACGCTCGACGCCATCTTTGCTGCCCAGTTCATCGTAAGTCGGCCACGAGGTAGGACGTGTGTCCCGGAGAGGGCTCTCAACTTTGTTTTCACTGATAGTAGCTGCAATAGTAATTTATATTTCTAATCATCTTTTTCGCCCTCTTCGTTTACCTCGTGTTTTAGCTCGTGCGCTTAACGCCTATGCTCTTCAACTTAATTTCTCCGCTTGCGCGTCCGGGCCGAGGAATCTACATTTACAGCAGTCGGCCGCCTCCGACATAGTGTAACAGGACCCTACTGCAGAGACGCATCTTTAGTGTGTGCTAATTTAAATTAAACCGGCCTGCGCGCCGACTTAAAAGCCGTTTAACCGAGAGAGAGAGAGAGAGAGAGAGAGAGAGAGCAAAAAAAAAAATTAAAAAAAACGAAGAACCCACGTGGTGAGTTAGCTAGCTTTCTCTGAGTGCTTCCACGTTGTAGCCATCAACCACAGCATCATCCACCACTGCAGGAAGGAGAGGACCGCCAGCCGAACAAACCACGCCCTGAACCGTCAACACACCGTCCTAGCCGGGCAAACTGCTAGGTGGCGCCCATTTCGCAATCCAGCACCATCTCCGCTTCATCTTACACCTTCCACACATTTAATAATCAGTCAACTTCCTCTCCAA
>PNEQ01055449.1:0-42748 GCA_003012365.1 Medauroidea extradentata
ACTGGCCACAATCGATTATCAATTGGCTTATAACCGTACAAGCAGGTAGCAAGCGATAGCACTTCGCATTATTTCCTTATTTACTACTGGCTTGCAGTAGTCAAACGCGTTTCGTTACAGCCGCCAGCAAGTCACAGACATGACAATGAAGTATACATAATTGGCGTTCAACCTGACCTGGAATGTATCTGCGAAATTTACGTACCTCTAGTAATATATAAGGTCTTTATTTAGGCATATAAACAGTTTAAGAACTTTACCATACTTCTGCCCGTAAATATGAAATGTTTAATCTTTGCAATTGTTTCCCGAATTCACCTCAGACAAATGCTGTCATGGTTCCTTAACAAATGCCATGGCCGACTCCTCTCCCAGCTGCTGTCATTGTACCAAGTTGTGTGTCACAGTCTTTAATGACCTCGCTGTCGACGAGATGTTAAGCCCACTTACCTTACCTACCTGTGAACGAATTATCTACTTAGTATCACTAGTTCAATAATAGTAACATGTTGTATTGGTAGATCTCTACAGGTATGTCTATACCGCGTGGTCACGGTAAAGGAACCGTGATTTCCGAGAAAAGACGTCTGCACCAACATGTTTCGATTCCTTGCGTGCACATCAGCGAAGATGCTTCTTATTTGACGGAACAAATCAGAGTAAGATTCAGTGGCGTGTGGTGGTCGTGTTTCAATGGCATGCAGTGTTACCTCCGACTAATACGCTCTGAACACGTGGACTCAATGTGCCTACCGGTCATATGACGAATAAATATGTGTTGCGTAAGCTGAGGTGTATTATTGAAGTATGTGTTCCTTGCCTCTTGTACGCTACACAGTAAAAAATAATTGTACATTTTCAAGGAAATCTTGTAACGTAATATCAGAACATTATCAGTCAGATAATAAAAGTAAGGTGTCAGAAACTTTTTAAAGTGGTTACAAATATTGTAAACAACTTTGGGAATTAGTAAAATAATGCTAATGAGCTGATTTTTCGAATTGAAACAAAATAAACCTAGGAGACCTTTCACATATTACAAAACATTTCGTACTTTCACAAAAAAAAATTTTTGGAAACTAGTTTCCAAAAAAAAATTTTGTAACACTACAAGCAATTATTGTAAAATGAACCAGATATTAGCTGTAAATATACAAATTTGTTTGTAGATTTACAGAAATGTTTGTAAATATACGAAGAAATGTGTAAATGTACAAGATTTTTGTAAATTTTACAAAATATTTTCGTACTGTTACAAAAACTTTTTTTGAAACTGGTTTCCAAAAAACCTTTTTGAAAAAGTACAAATTTTTTTTACTGTGACTGGAAGAAGAGTGTACCTGCTTCTACCAGTCTAATGGTCCCACAGACAACGCAGAGTTCTGTATAGCCACAGCTTAGCACCGCATGCCTTGGAGCAGGACCACGATGCGCCACTGATAAGATGACTGCGATACCACACGTCTGTGATTTGCAGTAATACAGTAAGTCACGAGAGAGTTAGACATCCATCTAATCACTTATCATATAGCAGACCTATGTGCACGTAAGGGTCTGCAACAAGTTGGTTCAGAAATATTTTCACCGAGAAATATGGGCCCTACTCATTGCTTATCGTAAACACGTCTGCTGTAAATATATAACGTCTTACGAAAATGTACGGTGCTGCGTACCGAATTCCAGTCTGGATTCTAACCTACATGTAATTGAATTCGCGAAATTTTCCAGTCCCTGTTTATAACGCGTCGGTCATTGAACTCGCGAATCATTCCTTTCCCTACATATAGTCCTATATAGGCATATATTACGTTATCATTTTAGAGTGCTGGTAACGACACAAATTTCGGAAAGAACCTGTGAAAACAATTATGTAGGGTCTAATTAGCATGCTGTTTTACAGGCAGAGGAAAGAAAACCTCCACGTGTTCAGTGACTCACTTGTTAGAATCACTGTCCAAGTACATCTATTTGTTTACTATCTGCTGTGCCAGTGAGTGGCATCAAATGGAAAAATGCTTTTGGGTCAGTTATACGCAGCAGAGTGGATTCTAACAGGCAGGTCGTTGAACTCGCAAAGTATTCATATCTTTAGCTAATTATAGGAGATAATTGTTAGAGATGATGTTTTATCGTTGGAAAACTTGACTTTTTGTTGGATTTCAACACGTGACCATAGCTTGCCAGAAGATTACTGGCTTTACCTTGTACTTGGAGCCGTGACCCTGTTTGACTGAATCAATAAGAAGCCCACTATTGTAAATTTTGATGCCTGTTATTGGTCTCCAGATAGCTATGTTGTGTCAGAAGTATATCACCGAACCATTAGGGCTCGGTAGTTTTCGCGAAAACATTTTTGCAGCACTTTAATCACAGACTAGATGTGTCACAAATATCCATGTACTGATTGGCTCAGTCAAATGAATAATGACTCTGCACAAAAACACTCTGCAAATAATCATGAAGTTGAGGCGAAGGTGCGCACGTAAGACACTGAAACAAAGTGGGACAAAATTTTTTTTCACGAAAACTACCGGACCCTACGAATCATATACGTTGCAAGAAAGTATAGCGTTTACAAGGGGATGTTGGCAGAAAATATTTTCACGATATACCATAATCTCTAATGGTGGTATATCGCGAAAATTTTTGTGTAAACATACCCTTGAAACCGCTGTAGTTTTTTACAACATGCGAGATTGGGTTGCATACGTCTGACGCAACGTAGTTGTCTGTAGACCAATAACAAGCACTACATTTTATAATAGCGGGATTCTTGTTGGGTCAGTCAAATAGGGTAACAGCTCTTCGTACAAGCTGAAGTCAGTAATTTTCTAGTAAGCTGAACGTACGTTGAAACTCAGCAAACAGTCACATTTTCCCGCGATAAACCATTATCTCTATCTAAGTTGAATTCGATGTTTGCCATTCTTATAACACGCTATATGCAACTACCGAGTATCACGCCAGCGTCTGTAGTGTGACAAGAATCTTCGATACTGGATTTATGATGGTCTGTTTACCGCTGTATATATTCAACAGCCCTTATAAAAATTTTTTCCAGGATCAAATACTGCAGTTGTAGGCCTATTATCCTGAGATCTATCGCGATCTTCCCAGCCAGTTCATTCTAATTTTCCCTTCTGAAAGTAATTTGGAACAAAATATACGAGACCGAATCTGTTGGAATCTGTAGGAATGTGTACAATATACCTATACTGTGAAAACTTCGTAAACATTATAGGAATTTTTCACACATTGGCTACACAGTGTGGGACGGTTACCATACTTCAACATGCACATACATAAAGCTAATGTTGAGTACTGTTACTTTACAAGGTCTGGAAATGTCAGTATATGTATGACGAACGCTTAGCATTGATGCATGGGGAGCAATTTTACAATACCTACTTTCTTAACACTCCAATAAATTGTTGTGGTACATTTACAAATATTTTTTATTCCCGAACTTTCTAGTTCAGAATATTCTCTAGTTAAAGAAAGTGCAATAAAATTCTATGCATGTTGATACTCATGTGTGAAACCCGCGTAAATAGTAAATTCTTGCTTTCAAGCCCAAACCTTATGCTATACAACGTCCTGTAGAATTTTCCCACAATGATTATTGCATTTTTATACAAGTAAGTCGATTAGCTTGTCACTTGACCTATAGGCCTACATACTGTACAAAGGCCTATACAGACCCATATATAATTTTTGCTAATTTATTTATTTGAATCTGTTAAAACAATATTCGGTCACATGAGACATCTACAGTAAAGGAAACATTTTTCAAAATTTCAACAAATTCGATGCAAATCTAGTATTTAGTAAGATCATGTAACTTTTATGAAAGTTTTAGTGTTTGCCGAATATGTCGAGAACCATTTTAACAGTTCACTCCAAAGTTTTATATTTTTAAATTTTGTCTGGTCATCTTTGTATTTAGCTCGTTTAATTTCGTAAGTTCACCATTTTGGACGGTGGCAATATATAAACAAGCCTTAATATTATTTTTACACATGCATATTTCGAGATCTATTGTTCCCATAGTAATTAATTTTAATTTATTTTCAGTTCGTTATCCAAACTTTGATTAAATTATATCATATTGACATAGAACATTCGCATGCTATAAGATAGAATGAAACGCATAAATTAAGAAATTACTTTATATTTCTGTATATATAATTGACTAATTTTAACTTTCTATATTTACTATATATGCATTAACAATGAGGGAATCACACTCATTAGATTTGCTTGTATCTTCTTGTGTTGCAAATGTGGAGTGAAATTAACGTATTTACATAACAGTCAGGGAAGCGTTTAAGAGGGAGGTTTCCTTAAAATCGTGTTTTCCAGTAAGCTTCTCCTTAACGCAAATACCATCTTAATTGTTTAAAAAGGAAACCAAAGTAGGAAATAAGATTTTATTTGTTTACATATCATTACTGTTTTGATCCGTGTAACCGTAGTTAGAGATAAACTAACTATTTACTATTTACTGACTTCAGCCTCACTACAGTAAATAAAGTTAACAGTCCACTCACATGAGTTTTAAAAATTCTGTTAACTAATGCTCAATCACTACTGGCTCTGAATTCCAAAATTAAGTAACAAGTTACAAGTAAACAAACATAGAAAAAAATTAATTTAGTAGACTACCCTATGGGCTGAATTTAAAACTGTGATCCCCAACCCACTTTATTAATGTCATGATATTGTGTTCGCTATAAAATGGAATTACTATATATATAATCGACAGATCATTAAAAAACCGACTAATTTTAACTTGCGGTTAACTGTTACTTAAATTTTTCCCTCCATTCTTTGCGTAACGAAACCTCGCTCACCCAAATATGCATGCTCAATTAAACATGTTTGAAATAGAAGACGACAGAGGCGCACCCAGGAATTTTCTTCTGGTGGTGATATGACGTAGATAGGTTTTTTTTGGGAGGGGGGTCCGTATGTTATGTAAGAACACCGAACCCCCCAATAAAGCAGGGGTCTCGTGGCCCTTCTTCAGGAGCATTTGGATTTCAAGTCGCAAAATGGTGCCATTCAAGCAGTTTCCGTAAGGTAAATAGGGACTTGAGGGAGTCTGGATTCTTGGATCCTCCCTGCCAAAGTTTGGTTGGATGATTTGGTAGTTATATCGTTGGCGTTTAAAATCCTTAGTTTTACGCAAAAAGTGTAAGTTAAACGGTAATAATATCTCACATATAAATAACATTTATTAAACATTTTTCACACATTTTCGGGAGGTGTTTGAACTCCCAAAATCTCTCGTGGGTGCTCCACTGGAAGGTGACTCGTTCACCTACTCTACAATTCCAAGAGGATGATGGGGGTTGGTACAGAGTAATCCTAGCCGCAGGCTGTAATGAAAGAGGCGGGACTGTACACAGCACCATTGTTTACAACACCTCGTCGCCATTCTTAGAGGGTCATGTGAGACGTGCCGGCGCCATTTTGTCTGCGAGCCCTCTCCCTTGGAGTGTGTCGGCGGATAGCAGACGGTGGCACAGCTGTGAGAGTCTCTCGTGTGGGGGACTATCTAAACTGGAGATCTCGTAATGGGGCTTCCTCGCAGGGGGCGGGGGGTTGGCGGTAATTACACGGTAATTACACGGTGCCTCCCCCCACTCTCTTCTCCAGGGCTGGCGTGGGCCTCGCAATTAGACTGGCCCAGCCCCCAGGAAATAGCACTCAGTATTTCTCCTCTGTGACACTGCCGTGGCTGGCACTCACGACATGGTTAGTTAGCCCCACCTCAACTCCAACACTTCCCCCCTCCTCGCACAACTGACTAAAGCTATCACAGACAGCACGCGCTGCCAACTACACACACTGTATACCACCTTACAAGTAGGGATGGTGACTTGTCGCGGGCAAATGTGACTGTTCGCTAGCCTTCAATGTAGCTTATTCATTTCCGACGCTGTTTGTTCTTCTCTGAAGAGTTTCTAACACTGCAAGAAAACTTCCCAAGCAGTATAGGAAGTTTTTCACCTATACACATACGTAGGGTTAGGAATATTTCGCGATTTCAACGACCGACATGCTAGAATCCATTAAACTGTGTATACCGAAGCCCTACCATTTGTCCATTACCTGCTACTTATTCAGACAGCAGACAATGAACAAGTAGACGGGGCTGAGTATGCATAGGACATTGTATTCTACCGTGCAGGTCATTCACCTCGCGAATTTTTCCTAGCCCTACACATGTCACCCTTATATGTAGTTTTATACAAACAGAGCACTAAAGATTTAACCTTTGAAAAAAAAAAATTAACCATTACTACATAATAATTCAACACTGACAACGTTACCTTACTTGTTGCACGGTTAGCAGCGAATTGCCGAATCGTGTATTTTCCTATTAAAATGAAACAATACTAAAACATAATCTACCCAGTTCAACATATTTGTGTTTTATGTAACTAAATATTTTTTTTTTTTTTTTTTTTTTTAACAAACTAGATGGCATCCTACCGACTGCACAATTTATCTTGCACGCGCAAACATCAAGTGACGTTTCTAGAGAGGTTTCATATTTCATTCGAAGTCGTGTTGCTGGAGAATTCCTTCTTTGCCTTTTGCAAGCTACTGTCTGGAGAATCACCCGTACTTTCCAGTCCAATGATTCCACTCGCAATTCTGAGTTATGTAGGTATAGGCATTGCTATGACAAGTTGCGTAGTGCATAGGCGTGCGATACTTAACATAGTGTCGTGAACTAACATATCAATGCGTCATAGCACCGCGTTGTTTCAAGCTTTGGTCACTGCAAGTTTGATCATAATACAATTACTTAAAAATTGGAGGGAGTACCAAAAGTTCCGCTGCTATTACGAAGTACTACCACAAAACACTATAACAGTTAAAGAGTTGGCGGTTGTCGTCAATATTTTCCACGTGTTCCATTGTTTGTGTCTGCAACCACATTATTTCCTATGTGAGAATATTTTTTACGTTGCCAGGATGTCAGCCTGAAGTTCAAGTACGGGAAAGACCAGCAGCACTGGTCCTACGTATGTAGACTATTCTTCCCCGGATTTAAATGAAAGTCTTACATGTTACGTATTGTCTAAAGAAACTATGTCTTTAGTTCTACATTGAATTAAGCTTTAAACACCCGGTAGGATCAGATCGAGTAAGCCTGCTGTGATCACTGGGACAGTTGTGAAGAAATAATATGGTAGTTACGCACTACAATTATCGTCAGCCCAGTCAGAAGTTGATACGTGCACGAAGATGAAAAGACAAACGTCAGATATAAATAATAAACTTTTCCGCGATAAATTAGTACTATCCCTGATTTATGGGGCAGTTATGGAAGTTATGAAAATGCTTAAGGCCCTATTTATTTGTACGTAGGTTAAGTAAAATTCTGTAAAGTTGATATATAAATTGCAACTATTGCCAAGTACTGTTGATGTGGGGCATCATTACAGCAGTACATAGCATGTTACTATGCCACACACTACGCCACTAACATACAGACAGTAGGAACAACTGTGCCACAACAACACGATTATGCCAGCGCGCTATCAAATTTACGACATGTTTGCCAACTGTAGCGCAGAAACGGTGCGTTTTTGGACCTATGTTCATATAGGCCTAACACTTTTTGTTTCTCTATACACGTGAGGATTGTTGCCCTAGAATATTGACATGGAATTTTAAAACATCATATATATTAATTACGAGATAATTTACGAACAGTTAACACAAGTGACACGAAGGGGCCGCGGTGGCCGAATAGTCAGACCATTCGCCTCACACTAAGGCGATCCATATTAGATTCTCGGTGAGGTCAGCCCCCGGATTTTTGCGTGTGGGAATCGTGCCGGACGATGTCGTTGGTGGTTGGGTTTTCCAGGGGATCTCCTGTTTCATCCGCCCCTTCATTTCGGGGCCGCTCCATACTCAAATTACGTCACCTATCACTAGCGCTAAGCCTGACCAAAATCTCTTACTCACTCACTCACTCGCAAGTGACAATTTACCCAGTCCCACGGACCCTTTCAGGATTACATAACAACGCCATATGTACACAGCAAAAAAAAATAAAAAATCGTACTTTCACAAGGAAAAGCTTGTAAACTAATGTGAAAATGATTATCAGTCTAGGCACTACAGCAATAATGTCGCAGGTCATTAAAATTTTCTAAAATTTCTCAATCACTGTGTGGAATAGTGACTTGTGTGTGTAGGCCTATACATATGAATGTTTATGTAAAACACAATAACCTTCGACGGCCTGTCCGATGTTACAAACTATTTTGTACTTTAACAAAATTCTTGGAAGCTCGGTTGTCAGACAAAATTGTTACACTTCAAACAATTGTAAAATGTACAAGTATTTATTTATTAATGTACAGTCAGTGTTTGTAACTAGGCCATACAAAAGTGTTTGTAAATATACAGACATATTTGTATATTTGCAAGCATTACCTGTAAAGTTTCCAATATTTGGGTTAACTTACAATAAGTGTTTTATAAAACTAATTACTAAAGAATTTTTGTTTGGTAGTAAGGTGTATATATTTTACGCTCTCATAGTTCAAAAACAGATACTTATTAATTATACCTTCAAAATAACGGTTTAAAACACACTCCGTAAAGAATTTCAGGGAATTTCCATGCTGCTTAGACATTACACGTGTGTGTACCCATTTCAAGTAGGTACTCCATTGCTCATTAATGTATATTTTCTAGCGGCTCAAATGTCGACGTTTGGTTTGCAGTCATTTTAGGTATAAGTTTAATGTAAATCTTAGCTCAGAATCTTAAAAAAGGCGTAGATACGTAGAATACATTTTTGTCTCTAATATTACGTCATAAAATGACACGGTCGCCATTGAGTGTATCATACAGGAGCGTTTTCGGCGAGAAGACTGCACGTACAGTGCCTGGTGGCTAGGGTGAGGCGTGATGCCCGTACTCTGTCGTCCTTACTGCTTCCACACTTATAGGCCTCGAGCGCGCAAAACACATCTACTTAGGCGGCAACCTTAACTTATAACTAGAGATGATGGTTTATCGCGGCAAAACTTGACTGTTTGCTGTATTTCAACACACGTTCAGCTTGCCAGAAGATTACGGGCTTTACCTTGTACTTGGAGCTGTTACCCTATTTGACTGAGCCAATAAGACTCCCGATGTTGTAGTATTTATATTATGCAGACAGCTACGTTGCGTCAGAAGTAAATTTACGAATCATGTAGGCTATGTTGCAAGAAACTGCAGCGTTTTCAAGGGTATCTTGTCACAAAACATTATTGCGATATACTATCATTAGTAAGGACTGGACAATTCCGCGAATTCAACGACCTCTAGGCTAGAATCCATTGTACTATGCATACTCAAGCCCCGTCTATTCCATCGTTGTCGGCTGTTCCACTGAGTAGCAGCTAGTGGACAAATAGTCTTGGCTTGAGTATGCATAGTAGGCTATAATGGATTCTAGCCTAAAGGTAATTGGATTCGCGAAATTTTCCAGTCCCTAATCATTAGAGAGGATGGTATGTCGCGAAAATATTTCGTGCCAGTGTACCCTTGAAAACGCTGCAGTTTCTTGCAACGTGTATGACTGGGTGGTATACACCTTACACGACGTAGCTGTCTGCAGACCAATAACATACATAAAATATTACAACAGCGAGATTCTTATTGACTCAGTCAAATAAGGTAACAGCTCCACGTATAAGCGAAAGCCAGTAATCTTTTGCTATGCTGAACGTACGTTGAAACCTATATAGCAGTCAATATTTCCCGCAGTAAATCATCTCCTCTAACTACTATCTCTACTAAGAACTAAATATCTGATTACGCTACAGCAATGGTTCCCGGACGTCGCACGTAATCACAGGCGGATATGTAAATGCGCGATTGAAGTTGTTGCGCGGGCACACCCCTTCCTTATCTTCCCCTCCTGCGACATACCCCTCCGACGCGCGGCTGCCCCCTCCGCGCGGATGACACGTTGGGTCGCGGTGACACTCGGCGCGTGTCGCGACCGGCCCGCCCACTTCCCCTCCGGCCGCTGAGGGCCGGCCAATGGGCACCACGACACAGAGATGCGCAGTGACAATCCGCGCAAGGTGACACACGGGCGACAGAGGAGGGCAGGTGACAGGCGCCGTGTCCCCACCGCGCCAGTGCGACGGCGCCCGCCGCCACTGTCGGTCGTTATTGGTAGACAGAAGAAAAATTTCCGGTTTTTTTGCCAGACTTCAAACAGCTGTACGTGTTTCTTGCGCAGTTATTTTTTGGAGCGGTATAAACAGTCCGAATGTTCAACTGTCCTAAGCTTTTACTTGTGTCTTCCTTTTGCCAATAGCGGAGAAGAAAAGCTCATTTTCTAGAATCACCAATGAAAAGGAAGTTGACGTGATGAATGTAAATTAAATATCCGAACCAACCAACAACATTAAAGTTGTTCAAGTGGGAAAAATTAAAATTTTGTATTTGTATGAAATAGCGGTAGTTTTTTACACATTACTTAAGAGTACATATACCTACTTCTAACGAAAAAAATTAGCTCAGCTAGTTTTTTCGCAATGGCACTTCAAAGTCAAAATTCGCATATTTTTACTTCATACAAAACTTGAAAACCAGCTAACATATTGAAATGGAAAAAATCACATCAAAACTACGTGTCACTGTGTGTGGGTTGTAGCATATAAAAGTATAAAATTCATAACAAAAACTTTTTATGTTAAATAAAAAATTTCAAAATTTGAATTTTTTTTGTTACTTTTAGAAATTTATTTTAAATACAAAAATATTTTGCAATGGGGATTTTGTATGCTTCAAGCCGTAGACAGTGACGTGTAGTTTTGATGTGATTTTTTCCATTTCAATATGTTAACTGGTTTTCAAGTTTTGTATGAACTAAAAATATGCAAATTTTGACTTTGAAGTGCCGTTACGAGAAAACTGGCTGAGCTATTATTTTTTCGTTAGAGGTAAATCTACTCTTAGGCAGTGTCTACAAAACTAACACTATTTCATACAAGTATAAAATTATGATATGTCCCCACTTGAACGTCCTTAAGTTCCATTATTGGCGGTTTCTAAACGTTCAGAACGATAACGCTCCACGTGTCTGCCAACCATTGTTCAACTGATCGAAGTAGGCCTACCTAACCGATCCTAACCTTGAGCGTTCGGTCAGATGATACGTATGTCTTCAGCCTGACGTATCATCTGACCTGAAAAGTAGAGCAGTTGAAAATTCGTCTCAGAATCTTGATATCCTGAACGATATCATGAGACATACATAGGGACCCTTGTTTTTCGCGGAAAGAATTTTGCCTCACTTTGTTTCCGTGCCTTACGTGCACATCTGC
This sequence comes from Medauroidea extradentata, assembly GCA_003012365.1. NCBI lineage: Eukaryota > Metazoa > Arthropoda > Insecta > Phasmatodea > Phasmatidae > Medauroidea > Medauroidea extradentata. Next base: position 11,367 of record PNEQ01055449.1, read on the forward strand.
AGTTCTGCTTCGTGGTCAGCGATTGGATATTTGAACTGTCGCGAGTCTTGAGATTCTACCGGCAAATCACAGACGTGTGGTGTTGCAGGAAAGTTTTTATAATTGGCTCAGTCAAATGAGATAAGGCTCTTTGCCCAGGCACGCTGTCAATAATCATGAAGCAGAATTGCAGATGTGCACGTAAGGCGCTGAAACAGACTGAGGCAAAATTCTTTTCGCGAAAATACAGGGTCCCTAGACATACATATTTCTCAACAGTAAGAACTGGAAATTTTCGCGAATCCAATAACCTGTAGGCTAGAATGCATTGTACTATGCATAGGCTACTCAAGCCACGACTATTCGTCAACTAGCTGCTAATCAGTGGAACAGTCGAGCTGAAATGTTGCCCTATTGATGGTTCGGTATAAAGTGAGCACTCAAAAAACTTCTATTTTCAGTTAATTCGTATATATTTCCGCGAATAACGGCTAACGACAGGAAATATCTAAACTCCTTGGACACGTCAGTTTATGTTTGCGTGTGTGACATAAACTATGCAGTCGATACAGGAACATTTATAGTTTAATAAAAATAGTTTATAAAATTCAAATATTTCAATTTAATTTCAGTAGTGTTGTGATCTTTGAAAGAACTGTGCAATGGGAGTGCATGACTGGATTCAGTTTCTTGGACGTACTCCATTGCAAATTGAATGACTTGCCATTTGATCAGTCGCACTCGTGTTCCTGAACCCTGTGTGTCTACCTGAGGACGGGAACAGATTCCAGTTCACGAAACGTCGTAACTCTGTCTGTCTGGAAACTACTGTGTTTTGTTTCGTCTTTTCGTTGTATCGTTTGTCTTTTCATTGTATCGTTTGTCTTTTCTGTATATGTCTGTCATCTGTTGCGTTTTGTCTCGTCTATTTGTTATGTCTTTTTGTTATTTTTCTGTTTGAGTCTGATATCTAGGCCCTACTGTGTTTTTTGTTTCGTCTCGTCGTTGTGTCGCAAGTTACTTGGTTTTTTATTTTATTTGTTATTATTTTCATTTATTATCTGTTTGTTCCTTGTTTTTATTTTACCCGATTCCATTTTGGAATTTCATGTTGTGTATGTATCTTGCTGACAAAAGCATACTCTGCTTATTTTATGGTTTTCATTTATTTGTTTAGTTTTCTTTGACAGTCATTCACTTTGCAATGGAGTACGTCCAAGAAACTGAATCCAGTTCAGTAGTGCTGCATTTAAATAGAAAAATACACGGAACTACATTCGGTTCATTCGTTGCCAGCAACTATTGACAATTTAATATTATATTTAAATAGTAACGGCCAGTGATATTTTTCAAAGGATAAATATTTATTGCTCACTTTATCCTGAACACCCAGTACCTTTGTTACCGTCGTGACTTTATACAACTCCTATAGTAAGCGACAGTAATATTTCGCAGCTTCAATGAACGACATGTAAGAATCCACTGTACTGAAGCCACTAGCTGTTACTCACTATGAAACAGACAATGAATGAATAGTGAGTGAGTGAGATATTTTGGCCAGCGCTTAATGTCTAGGTTTTAATAGTTAATGGACCTGGCCCGAGAACCGTGCTGTATCGTGGTACGAAACATATTTTTTCTTGTGTAACTATTAAAAATGTTTCCAATGGGTTTATCTACGAAAAGAAGACACACTTCAAATTGTGACCCTATGATTTTAAAAATGCTGCCCGCAAATTAAAAAGCTCCTCAAAAGTGCTAAAATTACTTTCTTCACGTTGCTGTAGTTCAGTAAATATCAACCGTAATCGGGATGCCTAAACATAGATACCTGCATTAGGCATTACCACATACTTTCCACAAATAAAATAATAGGGCCATCCCTTAAAGTCCCGTTGAATAACTGTTTCTACGAAAACACTCTACGCTAGTTAGTACTTCGCGCTTAGAGGCGATGGGGTGCTTGACGGACGTGTTACAGTCGACTTATCGCCTTCCCCGTTTCCGTGCCTGGAACTTAAAAATATATAAATAAACTAGCGTCGATTAACTCTTAAGCGCTGACGAGGGGTGAGATTAGGTGAGTGTGGAGCAGCACCGGAATGATAAAGGCGAGGGAAACGGCAGATACACGAGAAAACCCGCCGACCAACGGCATCGTCCGGGACGATTCCCTCATGAGAAAATCTGGTCATCGAACCCGGATCGCCTTGGTGACAGGCGAGTGATCCGGCAACTCGGCTACCGCGGCCCCAATGAACGAATACTTTGGGCACAAATAAGTTATAGCGTACAGATAGGGTCGTGCGTTTTTACGTGCGGATCATTGAGGTATAGGCTTAGGCCAACGTCAATTTCACAGATATATTCTATGTCAAGTTGAACGGCAGTAACGTCCACTTCACTGTCACGCCTGTAATTAGTCGACGTCTGTCATGACCAGGGCTAGGACCATTTCGCGAATTCAATTACCCGCGTGCTAGACTCCATTGTCCTATGCGTACTCAAGCCCCGTCTATTCGTTCATTGTTTGCTATTTCACTGAGTAGCAGCTAGTAGATAAATCGTCGGCCACATCACCAAAAATAGTCAAACGCTGAACTAGCGTGCAAGGTTCCCGCCGATACATTTCCAATATGGGACTTCAAGCGATGGCCATAATATAATTTTATTGGTGGAAAATCTGAAGCACAGTTCCGTGCACGTTTCTATCTGAGTTTTACATACGCACGGTTAGTAGGGCGGCAGTCTAAACAGCCCTCTACATCCCTTGGTTTTTAGCTAATTATATACGTTGGAGCGCTTTGAAAATGTTTTAAATTATTATGGTGCCTTAAGGGATCGCTTGACGGGAAATTTTTATAATTGTACGAGATATGGTTTGTTTTGTAGAAATACGTTGTAACTATTTTTTACCGCAATGAAAACAAAATTCGCTTACTTTTTTTTATAATGGCATGTCAAAGTACAAATTTGAATAAAACGGTTTTTGTGCTTTAAAGGAAAACCAATTGACTAACTGAAGTGAAATAATTCACACTGAACAAGGAAGTTGTAGACTACAAGGTCTCCTAAGTAGAAACTACATATAATTATATATAGGTCTATATATATAAATTCCTCAATTTTTAAATTTATTATTTTAAATATTAGATTTTTAATGCAAAAAGTTTATTTATTTAGATTTTTCATAGGAGACCTAGTAGCCTACTACTTCGTTGTCCAGTGTGAATTTTTTTTCAGTTCGATAGGTCAGTTGGTTTTCCTTTAAATCATAAAACCGTTTTATGCAAATTTGGACATTGACATGCCGTTATAAAACAACTATGAAAGCTAAAAAAATTTTCTTTACAGCAAAATATATAGTCACAATGTATGATTATGCAAAACAACTCACATCTCGTACAAATATAAACATTTTTGAAACAATTTCCCGTCAAGCGCCCCATTCCATCCTTGTCCGAAGAGTGTTTTCTTTTCGTACACTGACACAATCGTCATGTGAGTAATAGTTTAGAAAAAACCTATTTACGAACACTCTGCGGTGCCCTTAATTAAGCCTATAATTCCTCCGGAATGGAGGCTAAAATTAGGGACCAGGAAATTTGGTGAATTATTTATAGGAAAAGTTAGAATTCAAACCCATGGTCATTCCCACAACGTTTGCTACAGCATACCTATATAAATATTAAATGGGTAAATGTGCATTAGACGAAATTAATATTTGATAGATTTCTGAATCGTATCTGCAGAAGCCTGAAAGATGGAAATTACGCCCATGTAGAATCGAGAAAACGATAATGTCAATGGAAACGGAATTACCTGAAAACACCTGTCTGCTTACAGCAATATCAACCAAGTTTCACCATTTTGTAAAACCGGGACCGTACCAACCGGGAACAGAACCAGCATAACCATTGTGGGACGTGAGTGGTATGAGCACTATAACTTATAGCCTATACCCCGCGGTCCAACGTTACCAATCACGCCTATCACGTTTTATTGTTCATACTTTTGATGACTTTAACATTACCAATAACTAACATGGATGAAAGTACGTGTCGTTCGGGATTAAGTGAGCACTAAAAATTTAACCTTAGATAAATATCACTAGCCGTTACTGCATATAATTCGACATTAACTATAGTTGCCTTACTGCTTGTATGGTTGGCAGCGAAATTACGCAATATAGTTCCGTGTAATTTCCTGTTTAAATACAATAATACTGAAACAAAACCAACCGAAATCGACACACTTGCATTTTGTATAATTAATAAATTTTTTTTATCAAACCATGTAGGTTCTAACCGAACAACTTATGAGAACTATGTCCCTTGTTCAACCTTTGACGTTCTTAAAAGTCAATACCTACCACTTTTCATGCAAATATTTTCTTGATTTATTCTTGTAGCAACACTTTTAGATCTATATTCGTCGCAAAATATTCCAGTCGAAGTCTAGCTTAGTAGGCTACTTCAACTTGTATTACGCAGGTATACGTACGAACAACGGAAGCGTAGGCTATTTATAAAACTACTAAGACAGTAAAATTTTATATAGTAGCCTAATTATTTCTAACAATTTAATGAAAATGAGATAACGGCTTGGGACAATTAAGTACAAAAATGCGCACAGAATCATAAAAAGTAATGCTCCCATAAAGAAACTTTGCAGTAACATATCTGGCAATTCAGTTATAACAGGACGATGAATCATTTACTACATCCTAAGTGACAAATACTCTTTTAATAACTCTAACAAGTTAGAAATGACCAAAAACACTAATTTTAGCAATTTCCGGCCGAAAAAGAGTTTAAGGCTATTGGAGTAACTTAAATGGGTCTACCCTAGTATCGTGTCCTTTGAATGTTCATCCAATACAGACATAATTGACGCACGTTGTGCGATTTTCAAATAAGACTCTGTCGGCTTAATCTCAGCATACCGCTGTCATAGAAAGGCTATTCCGCGGTACGAGAGACACTCTTCAAGAGTGCGTTCCTCTGAATGTAGGTGATTAATAATATCGCATGAAAGAGTGGACTATGCAGATACGTCAGGACTAACAAGTTACAAGGACAAATAAGCAGGGGACAAAGCCAAATGAAATAGGGAAACACATATATTGCTGTGATTAAAGGCAATGTGAAAGACGCACACACGCCGTTGACAATGTGTCCCATTTTACCACAAGCAGGCCACAGTGTTGGGAGGACATGACCACTCATTGTTGGTGTAGGTGTTTCACGATTTACTGAGCACACGGAAAAAAATACTTTGTGGCAGCAGCAAAATATTTTGTGCGTATTTACCCTGCAAAATTTATATTGTGGTAACCACAAAAACACTTCGTTGACACCACTAAAATATTGTGGCCACCACAAAACCATTTTGTGGTTACTACAAAATAATTTTGTAGGGACGACTTCCTACAAAATGTTTCTTTCAGTGCACTTTGAAGACCGCACTGTCGAAAGTATAATTATTCAAAATTAGTATTTATAATGACCTCAGATGTTGAATTTTGAATAAGGTACAATCTCCCTGATTGTTGCATAAGTTACTTTGTTTACACTGAAGAGTGTCAGGTACCTATAGCTAAATATGATGGTTTATCGCGGGAAAACTCTTGTCTATTTGCTGGGTTTCAACACACGTTCAGTTTATAAATAAACTACTGGCTTTTCCTTGTACGTGTAGCTGTACTGAGCCAATAAGAATCCCGCAATTGTATTATTTGATGCCTATTATTGGTCTGCAGACAGCTACGTTGTGTCAGACGTATATCACCCAATAATAGATGTTACACGAAACTACAGTGTTTTCAAGGGTAGGCTGTGTTGGCCCAAAAAAAATTCCAGATCTATCATAAATACTACCTATAACAGGGAAAAGGAAAATTTCGCGAATTCAATGACCTACATGTTAGAATCAACTATCCTATGCACACTCAAGTCCCGACCATTAGTCCACTAGCTGCTACTCTGTGGCACAGCAAACAATGAACGAATAGACAGGGCTTGAGTAGGCTATGCATAGTAGCCTATAATTGATTCTAGCACGCGAGTCATTGAATACGCGAAATTTTCCTGTCCCTTATCTGAAAGGAAAAAGTAACTGGTGTTTCAAAAGTGCTCACTTTACCGTGAACAACCGATATTAACACTGAGTGAACATGCCGGTCTCCCAACATTGTGTCCTTATTGTGGTTTAATTGGGCTATGGGAAACTTTGGTCAGCGCCCCTTCGTTTTATTTCGCGTTTTCCAATTTCGGAAAGTTAACTTGGAACACACACAAAGTTAAAAATCTTTCACGTAAATTGATAAAATAAAAAGTAGTTAAAGGATAAACTTTTTATTTTACTCACCAAACCAAACTCTTTTTCTTTCTGTTTGTTTACCTTCCGACGTTGTGCGCCACAACTATGAATTTATATCCCTACAGTATACGCTACAAACTTACGCAAAAAAAAAAACATTTTCCACATGCCGCACGTTTACTAGTCCATATCGCCAGGCCGCAAAACTGGAACATGTACGCGGTGTTTTTTAATTTCTGTATTCGGAAATACGCAACTTACACCAGCGCAAAGTATTATTTTCAAATTCCTTTGTTTTGTTCTTCCTGCCCGACTCTGCACTCAGCCAGGAATCGGGTTGCAGTTGATAATCTCAGAGTGGCTAGCGGCAGATGTGCAGGTAGCCTACTTTTGTCGCGAACACAGGATGGAAACATAGACTAACGCTTAAATATATCTCTCCCGCTTCCCTGCTACTGATTGACACGCCTTGATTAAAATTTGCTGTTTGCTATCCACGTTTTAAAAATTTTATACGCTAAATCTTTAAAAAGCACCCCCTTACACCGAGCGCCCCTTGCCCATGATGTTAAGGCGGCCGTGATGGAACACCTTGTTAACTCTGTGTGTGTGTGTGTGTGTGTGTGTGTGTGTGTGCGGCTTCCTTCCTGCACCTTTCCTGTATTCACAGCAATGGGTTTCTCTATTTCATCTCTCCGTGTTTCCTTGCCCCTGTAAACCGTTAATGAACCTGCGTAGCCTTTTTTAAAATGAGGATTTTATGGCCAATGCTCTTCACACCCACTTTTTTAGGTTATTTTATTTTTGCTTTTATTTATTTATCCGCGAAATATTCGGCCATTGGATGGTTTATAACAGATCGTGTTCAAACGGAGCAACATCAAAAATTATACATACAGTTGTAGTTATGTTATTAAAATTAAACCTGTAAATTATTGTAAAGTTATAAGTTTAATTACATAAGGCGATAGTTATTTATGTTACATTTACCTTTAACAAACAAAAAAAAAATAACAACCTGAAAGTTCAAAATTGGCCTAAACATGCAAAAAAAACTATACTTTTAATGATATTGACCAGAAACCAGTCTCACTCACAACTTGTCATTACTGAGATTTATTTTTGTTGCGTCAGAAGAAATCGTTTAAGTTTCTTTCTGAAAATGACATCGTTACTGTACTTCAAATCCTCCGGCAGAGCATTCCACGTGACTGCAAGAGAGGTAGCTGAAAGATTTTTTAAACGTTGAGCTTTTTGTCGCGGAACTTGTGAATTCGTTTTGAACTTAGTCAGATATGCATGCTGTGGTTTTTGTTTATTTGTCTTCTCGAACTGATAGGATGGCACTTTCTTAGTGAGGATTACTTTTTGTTGACACAAAAGTGAAATAAGCATCTATCCTCCATATTTAGCCAGTTTTATATAGGTCTTAGTTAAGTAGGGAGTTACGTGATATCGTATATTCAGATTGTAGCAGAAGCGAATACAATATTCGGCGTTGGGTTTTTTTTTGTCAAAGCCGACGAATTTCCGGCACAGCAGTTAAAACATGACAATGCAAGGGAATTACACACAACTGCAATTTCATGTTTTGTGGCAGGATGTTTTTGAATTTTTTCATGTGTTTTGCCTTATAATAAGCTGCTCGTATTAACTTAGAAGTATTCGTCCACCAATCCAGCGTAGAGGTGAAAACATCACCTAAATGTATATACTCATTACAAGCTGGAACTACTGAGCCATCAATTGAAATTGGTTGAGTGCCGTGATTACTTGTAGCATTGGTTTGGATCTAATTATCATTTACGAGCATTTAAGGCTAATTATCATAAGACTTTTCCCATTATACCAATCTACTACCTACGACAGAGCTTTATTAATATCACTTATTGCCACCGATATGCTTTCAGGCCTGCGTAAGAGAAGTAATAGTATGTCGTCCGTATATTGGAAGCACAAGTTTTGTAGACAAGATGATAACGTGTGTGTGTAGGCCTATATGGAGAAGAGTAGAGGCCCTAGGCTACTTGTAAGTAGTTTTTAACCAGTTCACACGAGCAGTTTTGAAGATCTATGACTGGCAGGGCCTCTAAAAATTCTGAGTGAATTATATGGTATCAAATACCTTTGTAAATTCTAAGAAAATTTATATTGTTACTTTTGACTCGTCTATGGCTTTGTAATTATTATTCGTTACTTCCTGAAGTAACGTGTATGTGCTGTGACCTGCACGAAATCCCAATTGTTTTTCATATAGAATGTTATTTTGTTCTAAATTGACTGTTAACTGTGAATAGACGATTTTCTCTAATATTGTAGATACATCTGGAAGTATGCTCGTAGGCCGTTAATTTTTTAATTCAGTCGAGTTTGCAATTTTTAGGATGGGCAGTATATTTTACTCTTTCAATTGTTTTGGGAAAACAAAGTATTTCACGTAGAAGTTTACTGTGTGCGTAATGACTTGGATTACGTAAGGAGTACACAGTTTCAACATGTCTATATTTATTCCATCTACGCCCGTGGCATTTGTTTTAATTGAGTTTAATATTACGTAGACATACAATACTGAGACTTTTATATTGTAGTTGACTGTACTGATTATTTACTGTAGAGTTGTTCTTATTCCGCGAGGTTGGGAATAACTTGATTAGCTTCTAAGAAATATTTGTTAAACTCGTTGGGCATTTTCGAAGTCTCGGGAATAGACTGACATTTTTTCAGTTAGAAACATGAAATTGTTTTAGATGCTACCACAAGGTTTTAGAATCTATTTTGTGTGTGTCTATCAGCGACGTAAAGAACTGTAATTTACTTGTCCTAATTAATGACTTAACATTACTGATGAGACTTTGGCCTTCTTTATAGCTTCTGTAATTCCAGGATTATATTTTCTTCTAACTTTCACGTGTTTAATAGGAGCACGTTTGTCGAATAACTGAAGCAATTTTTTACTAAGTAAATCTACTTTAGTTTCTATGTTGGGGTCTGTAAATTTTTCACCCCACATAATTAGTTGTAGGTAAGAAAAAAATATTCTGGGGAGAAATTAAAAAAAAAACTGAGTGTTTTTATGATGCTGTAACAGGATTTACAGGCGAGCTGTAGGTTAGATAAATTAAATTATGATCTGTGAAACCGACAGATTCATATTTTCCTGTAAGTGTAACATTACGTTTGTTCTTTACTACAGTTTAATCAATAAATGTTTGACTCGTTAGGGGTATTCTAGTCGATGACGTTACGAGTTGTTTGAGTAGTGCAGTTGAAGGATATCGTTATGAAAGTTGGTGTCAGGACTTGATTTGGGCGTATTAACATTTAAATCACCAGTGCATATTATATCATTGTATTCGATAAGCATTTCTTCAAATATGCTTTCCAAGTTATCAAGCTCTGTATATTTTACGTCTGGTGGCTTATAAACAACTCCTAATGCGATTTTGGGATGCTTGCTACGAAATTCAAGACACATCTGCTCAAGTTTGCTTTCACTATTGGTGATATTTTCTGTGCTAATTTATTTGTAATTTATACTGTTATGAATGTACTGTACATGCAAACATCACCCCTCCCCCCAGATTTTCCAGATGTCCTGTATTTTCTTACTAGCGCATAGTCTTGTAATTTTAATAATGAGGAAGATAAAGCAGGATTTAAGCAAATTTCAGCTCTAGCAAATATGTGTATTTTATTCACGTAATTGCCCTTATTTCGTCTAAGTTTCTCATTAACGAGCGGACATTTAGATGACATATTTTTAGCTGGCGACTGGTCACGGGAGGGAAAAACAGTTGAGTGCTCTCGGAGGGTGTTTCAACTAGCAAGAATTGTTTGATGGTTGGGGAGGCACGTTACACGGTGATACGGGGATAGGAAAGCCTGCCGGAGGTATGTCGATCGATCCACGGAACATTCTGTGTAGCCTATACTGTATAGAGACTCTGGAACATTGTGAATGTATTTAAAGTCAGCATAGTGTATTTAGCTTACTATTATTGGATGGTGCATTTTGTGACACATGCAGACAGGTTTGGGGTAAATCACACGTGTTCTGTGTTAAATATGCGCAGTTATAACTGGCGCTATCGAAGAGAGAAATAGTGCTAAATTAATAGAGATAATGGTATATCGCGAAAATGTTTTGTACCGACATACCCGTATAAAACACCGTAGTGCTTGCAACACATAGCTATGCCTATGATTCGGTGAACTACTTATGACACAACGTAGGCCTACCTGACTGCAAACCAATAACAGACATCAAATATTACAATATCGGGAGTCTTATTGGCTCAGTCAAATAGGGTAACAGTTCCAAGTACAAGATAAAACCTGTAATATTCTTGTAAGCTGAACGTGTGTTGAAACCCAGCAAAAAGTCAAGTTTTCCTGCAACTAACCATATTTAGAGATGATGATTTATCGCGGGAAAACTTGACTGTTTGCTGGGTTTCAGCGCACGTTCAGCTTATGAAAATATTACAGGCTTTCGTTTGTACGTAGAGCTGTTGGCCTATTTGACTAAGCCAATAATAATCTCGCTATTGTAATATTTGATGTCTGCTATTGGTCTGCAGATAACTACGTTGTGTCAGACGTATATCACCCAATCATACATGTCGCAAGAAACTACAGTGTTTTCAAAGGTATGTTGGTACAAAAAAATTTCGCGATATACCATCATCTCTGACCATCAGTGATATACGCAGTACGTTGAAGTATAGCGAACAGTCAACTATCCCCGTGATCTCACAGTGAGTCCAGAGCGACGACCCGACAGACGCAGGTTGTGGAGTTGGTCGCGTTTTGCCCGGTAGCGCGCCGCTGTGCATAATCAACGACGAGGTATCTTGTCACGAACACTGCAGGGGTTATCATCCCTTCGCTGGACGTAGTGCGGCATCGGCCAGCCATCCTTCCTCCCTGCACCTCCCCCGTCTTGCCATCACTTCTCCCCTTGGGCACTTTACAGCCTGCGCTGGTCACGAACACCAGCTATGACGACCGGAACAATGGCCGACCTGCGACAAGGCCTCCTTGACACGCGTCCCCGCCCCTCTTCCTAGCCGAAGAGCGCGCATACGTAACTTAGGCTATAGATATTTCCACAATTCTCGGCATCAGTACCAGCAGTTTTGTAATAATGCAACTTCTGCATTTAAGTTGACCTACAAATTTTCTACAATGTTTTATGAACAGAGAGGATGATTTATCGCGGGAAAACTTGACTGTTTGCTGGGTTTCAACACACGTTCAGTTTACCAGAAGATGACTGGCCTTCTCTTTCATGTGGAGTTGTTGCCATATTTGGCTGATCCAATAAGATTCCCGCTATTGTAATATCTGACGCTATTATTAGTTTGCAGACAGCTACGTTGTGTCAGACGTATGTCACCTAATCATATGTATTGTAATTAACTACAACGTTTTCAAGGATATGTTGGCGCAAAACATTTTCGCGATACATCATCCTCTCTTCTTATGAATTATCCTTCGACCACACAGAGGGAATAGTTTCTTTCATTGCTAGAGCCCACGGTTTTTAGTGAAAAGGATTCAGCAACAATTTGTTTGTATGTCTCACGTACACATCTGCCGCTTTGCTTCATGGTTATTGACCGAATGTATTATTGCACTGAAGTGGCTCATTTGACTGCGCCAACATGAACACCGCACGTCTGTGTTTTACCGGTAGAACCCTAGACGCTGAGAGTTTACAACAGCCAATCCCTGGCCGTGAAGCAGAGCTGCGTATGTCCACGTGAGACACTGAAACAAATTGTTGCAGAATTATTTTCACTATATTCATTCTGTATAGTTGGCACTGCTTAACTACTATGGATTACTAGATATTATGATTTATCACGGGAAAACTTGACTGTTTGCTGAAGGGTTTCAACGTACGTTCAGCTTACCTGAAGATTACTGGCTTCAAATTGTACGTGAATTTGTTGCCCTATTTGACTGTGTCAATAAGGATCCCACTATTGTAATATTTGATGCCTGTTATAGGTCTGTAGACAGCTACATTGTGTCAGAATTGAATCACAGAATCACATATGTTGCAAGAAACTATATCGTTTTTAAGGGTATGTTGACACAAAATAGCTTATTTTCGCGATATATCATCATCTCTATTGTCTATACTATAGCTGTGACCATCCGTGGGAGAGAAAAATTTTTTCTTCCTCCGAAAGGTTGCCAGGCAATAGGATAACTAAAAAGCGTAGTGAAGGTGTGAAAATTTGGTAACGTTTAAGAAGGACGTGTCAGACAAAAAATTTAATAAATTTTATTGTGTGGGACATACAGTGAAAATTGAAGAATTCTATGATGGCAGACACTGATTCCCCTTAAGCTGGGTTAACACTTTATTACAGTAAGCATAGAACGTAGGTCGTACGCACAACAACTAAGTTCCATGTATTTGAAACTAGCGATTCACAACTGCACAAAATCGGCCGTGAGCATAAAGATGCTGACATAAAAAATTGTAATATGTACCCTAATTTCTTGTGCGAATGCTTAGGGCATCAACCAATTAGAGCAAACGATTTACTGAATCTCCGTCGTGTTTGTTGGCCTTCCAAATTAAACTAACATAAAGCAAAGAGACAATCAGGCATTTAAGTGAAGAAAAAGTATGTTTTTACTGTATGTTGTAAAAAATGTTTTACAGTGTGCAGTTTACTGAGGATTTGTTTTTATATTTCCTTATGTGTCCAAATACTTTCCGTCTGAGTATGTTATCGACGCGCCAAACACAGACAGGCAGGAAGATGAACACACAAGACTACTTTACTCTTCGGAAATCTTGCGGATATTTGTTGGCACGTTTCGTAATTATTTTATCAATGCTATATGTACGGCTTTTGTCATAAGGCTTTGTCGTAATCCATACAGCCTGATATATAAATTTCAAAGTGTGTTTCTATACATTTATTCAGTTATATGCCTAATTTGTGTACCGACATTTAGAAAGTCAACTGTTTTCTAAAAAAAGTCTACTTCGTAATGCTTAAAATTTCTAACCACGTTAATGTGTTTAGACTAAGGGCATCACTGGCTGTGTTACGATGATACACATCAAACAGTGCAGTTGCGGCGCGCAGTAGTTAAAACGAGTTTACCCGTGCAAACGAGTGCTCACTTAGAAAATACTTTCCTTTCTACAGTTAAAACTTTGTTTAAGCGAAGAAAACTTTAAATACGGGGAAAATAATAATACTATATTTGTAAGAAATAGTTTTGTAGACGCTACTTGGGAGTCCATTTTTCTGTTATGAAAAATAATTAACTCGACCAGTTTTCCTATAGAATAATGACATTTGAAAGCCAAAACACCGCGAAACCAATAAATATAGTGAAATAAAACAGTTCACATTGAAATACACGTCACGGGTCGCGGCTTGATGTAGCTTATACAAAAAAACATTTACAAAATATTTTTGTTGGCCTGCTAAAAAAGTTTTGCTTAAAGAAACAAAACTGTACAAATTTCAACTGCACAACGCGCAGTATACTGTTCTTAAAGTAATAAGAATCTAGCATATAACAGAACAGTTCTGTAAAGACATTTTTGGGTAAACGGCAACCAAACTTTAGTATACCAGCAACAAAATTTCTTATAATAATATTTTACTATCCATATTGTTGGCAGAACTATATAAATACTGTTAATTTTTTTTTCTGTAGGAACTGTTATTATTGTAGCAGGAACAGTGTGTTCTGTACTAGGAATTAAACAAATGGTTGTGAATACAATTCTAAGAGTATTGTTACGGTAACAAAACACGATACTGTAAAACCAACATTGCCATTTAGTAACTCCAAAGGTATGTTTTGTAGATGACACTTTTTTTCACACACGTTTTGAGGAAAGGTGTGTTACATACAATAGTATCGTGGACAGTTAGAGATACCGTAAAATGGGATGAATAGGGACGCTGGGGTGAATAGGGACAAAATTTCAAATCAAAAGTTCCAGTACGCAGTTTTAAATCAGAGTTTTTCCTAAAGGTTGGCAGTTAATGATTTAACAAAGAGTTATTGTACTGAAATATAATTTAATTTACAATAAAGTTATAAGCTAGGATTCTGTTTCAAATTTTGTCCCTATTCGCCCCAGCGTCCCTATTCACCCCATTTTACGGTACCTTCCAATTCTGTTATAATTACTGAGTTAGCCGTGTAGAGATAACAAACAAGTATTGTAAACACAAGTAGTGTCGTGGACTGTTAGAGGTACCACCTGATTTTGTTCAGGTTACAGAACTAATATTGTAGTGTTAACAGACAAGTATGGTAGCTACAACAGCGCTTTGGATTGCTGGAGGTACCTACGGCTGCGACGATAGTGCTATCTGTTGTTAGCGCCAGGAATCTCTTGCTACGACCTGTCATGAATTCATAACGTAACATATGCCTTTTTCTATAATCTTTGACATATATTTTCAAGTTTTGCTTATTTTGTTTAATACTATGGCTGACACCTGATTATAATCTCCAGCCCAGGTCTGAAATAGATAGTAATCAATGAAACCTATGTGCTGTACGAAGTTTCGTGGCGCAGAGATCTTTGTCCAATGTGTATATCATGATGAGATGCGGACTTACCAACGTATATACATACGAACGCTCGCCACGAGACAAAACATAATAAATAATAGCTGTCTTTGAAACGAGAATAATATTTAACGGTTTTCAAATTTATCTCACGACAGGCTTTTGCAACGATGTGTCGAACGAAACAATGCACACTGCCGCTCTGTATAATGCATTTAAAGCGACTGCTGGGGCACTATAAAGCAACAGAGCAGACTGTTGAAATTACTATACTGCATAGCTGGGAGTACTATACAGTACTGCCAAAGCAACAGAACACATAGTTACAATTATTATACTGCGTTGTTAGAAGGAACATGTAGAGATTGCTAATGCTACAGAACAGCAGTGTTGTCAGTGTCCAGCAACTCTGTTGTGACAATAAATAACCAGTTTTCTTGGTATTGCTGTCACCAATCAGATAGCTGTCACTATGTTAACAATAATGGATGGTTGCAGGAACCAAAATCTGGTTCCTACAGCAATATACTTTCTCTCAGTGCGGAACACTAAGATAATAAGGTCCGGAGCCAGCAACGTCACGAAGGTTGTTCTGGTGACACAGGCCGTCGCCAAATACGCTAAATCTGCAGGTATCCAATCATTTTCTTGTTTGGACTATGACCAATCAAGGAAGTGTCAGTGAAGTAACTTACCCTACATGTCATTGGTGTTCAACCTCACCTAGAATAATCTTGCGAAACTACGTACCTCTATAGTAAATTTGATGATCCAGTTGAATAAAAAACTGTTTTAAGTCAGATGAATTAAAAATTTTTGTGATTCGCTGAAAAATATGGCATAGCTGCCGCATTATGCAGTGAAACACAAACATTTTTGGCATAATAATTCTTCGTAAAGGCCGCTCTCTCAAAGAGATTAAAATTTTCAATCTACATATATAGATTCTTATTGTGAAACAGAATTAGGAGCTACGTTATATATATATATATATATATATATATATATATATATAAAGGAAACCTCTACGTTTTATTTCGCTTTTTAATTTGGGATGTGTAATTCCGTCTATACTATATTCAGAGATGATGGTTAGGGACTCTTGTTTTTCGCGAAAAGAATTATTTTGCCTCACTTTGTTTCCGTGCCTTACGTGCACATCTGCAGTTATTTTTCGTGGTCAGCGATTGGATATTTTAACTGTCACGAGCCTTGGGATTCTACCGGCAAATCACATACGTGTGGTGTTGCAGGAAAGTTATTGTAATTGGCTCAGTCAAATGAGATACGGCTCTTCACACAGACACGCTGCCAATAACCATGAAGCAGAATCGCAGATGTGCACGTAAGGCATTGAAACAAACTGGGGCGAAATTCTTTTTGCGAAAAAAAATAGGGTCCCTAATGATGGTTAGAGCCCCGGAAATTTCGCGGATTCAACTGAGGAAAGGTTGGATTTCTAAGTCATGTACATCTTGGAAACTATTTCGATCGGGTCATTGTTTAATAAACGTGACCTTGCGGACTCTGAACCAATGGCGGACATGCGTAAAAACACTCATGGACTCCTGCGCTACATCGTCAAATGTTAAAATGCTCACTCACTGGAGCAGCAGCCAATGAACAAATATAGCTGAGGACAGTGCACACAGGACTGTGGAGTCTAGCCTGCTGGGCGTTGAACCCGCGAAATATCCGGGCCTCTAATGATGGTATATCGCGAAAAAAAATTATTTCCAACGTGTCCTTGGAAACATTGGTATCTTGCGACATGTACGATAGGGTGTTATATGTCTGACACAACATAGCTATCTGCAGTCCAATAATAGGCATGAAATGTTACAATAGCGGGACTCTTATTGGATTATTCAATTAGGGCAACAATTGTATGCACAGCCGAAAGCCAGTCATCTTTCCACAAGCTGAAACGTACGTTTAAACCCAGCAAATAGTAAATTTTTCTCGCGATAAACCATCATCTCCAACTATATTATGTACCTCTAATTTATAGATATCTATGAACAGGAGCTGATAAAATATCTTCTAACACTTATTTCAATGCTTTGTGTGGGAATCTGCATAAACTTCGTGGTTATTTGCAGCATGTCTTTGCGTAGAGACGTCATTTATTTGACTGTGTCACTGCATGTCACACGTCTGTAATCAGCGGTAGGAGTAAAAATACATCAAATTATTGACCATGAAGCATGCATGTATTCACATTAAGTCAATAATACAAGTTGATGTAAAAATATTTGTGCTAAAACTACTGGTTCTATATGTGAATAACAGTAATCGAGACTTCTTATGTTGTAGTTAAATTTGAGAACAAGGCTCAATGTTTTTTTTCAGGCAGCAGAAAGACGCGGCACTGAAATAAAACTTGAAAGCTTTCCTCCAAGCAACAGCTGCAGCAAGGCGTCTACAATAGTGGCCTGGCAATAAATTGCCGCCTGAGCAGTTGGTGACGGCTGGAGAGGGTCAGAAAGAAGAAGAGTGAAAGAGAAAGAAGACACGAAGGTTTGATACATTTGAAAACACTGTAACTATCACCTGCTCCAAATAAACTGTTGAAAAGCATTTCACGGTCCTACATAAAAGACCACATTGGAAAGTGTAGACCGACCTGTTTAAGGCAGACCTAGTGTACTCACACTCACATAAATGACTAGGCTTATGCTTACTTAAGCTTTCATTTGCAACATTTCTGTCGTTCATGCAGAATAGAGTTAACGTGCCTTATAAAGCCGATAGGACAACCTCAGCAATAAAATTTATAAATTAAGACAGTAGTCTCTGCTGTTTCTGAGACTCACATAATCGGTGAATGATTTGGTACAAGTTTCTTGTGTAATTTAAAAAATAAAGAAGTAAACTATTCTTTAGAAATGTAAGAAATGCTCACACGCGCCTAATTAAAACAAAAGTTTATATATATATATATATATAATATATATATATATATATATATATAATATGCAATAAACTCTTTATATGTGTAATGTAGGCTATACTTATAGTGAAGAGAAGTACGAAAATATCTCAACCTGGTGTTACAAATATAATGTCCATGTTTAGAAAAAATCGTTACATACTGAAATACAGTAGTGATTGTCCTAGTATTAAAACGTATAGTAGATGTAAAATACATAGCCGGAGTCATGTACACCAGAAACATTTTTTTTTGCAGAGAGTACATCTTAACTCAATTATTTTTCTGTTCATATAATTAGTTTCTTAATAAAAACTTACCAACAATGCACCACCTATCCATCTATCAGTTGATTTTCTTAAACAAAAAAATAGTTTGTTCACACTTAAATTCACGCATATATGATTTTCACCCTTTGACATTCATACAAAGTTTGCTTAAAGAAGTTTAATTTTTCAACTGTTACTCTGATACAAGTTTTATCATATTACTGCATAGCTGACGGTGTCCGAACTTTGGAAAACGCTGCCTTGTATTAGAGCAGTTTTATGAACAGTTCTGAAATGAGTGACGTATGAAAATTGCCATGTACTGATTACGAAATGGGCATTGTATTTACGTATTTAATTTACTATTCACTAATTTAATCGATAGACTACATGAATACTTGTCACTATGTACTAAATATCTAGGTTAAATAGTCATGTGTGGCAGAATGAATCCCAGTGGGATATGAATAATAACTTCTTGCATTAATCTTCCAATATGGATACATCTGCCATATTGTATTTGGCCTTGACACTTGTAAATTAACATGGATCTTTGTAATTTGACCCTTGACCTTTTTGATTTGTTCTTCATAATTTGATTTTTATAATTTTAGGTATGTAATTTGACATTGGCTTTAAAATTTTAACTTCCATTTTTACCCTTACAAATTTACCTTTAATTTTTTACCTTGACCTTTGACTTTCATCTTTTACCTTAACATTCACATTTCCAGTCGGCGTTAATCTTATATACATTCACAATTCTGTTTATCTACTATTTTTCGAGTGTCGTTTGTTACATAACCTGGGAGCTACCATTTTATGTACTGATACCTGAGGTGCTCTCGGCCGCCTTGGCCGTGCTCGTGAGTTCTTGGCAACCATCAGCTGGGCTGCTATGTTGTTATTCGGATCTTTGCCAGGTGCTCTGCTGCTAGTAAGTTTTTCGAGTTGGCCACCATGGGTGTTACTTTCGTTCGATTAATCGATTGTTTAATTCTTGTGTCGCTTACCAGGCAGCGCTATATCGCGCTGTATGTGAGAGTCACATGCCATGCAGCCTAGGCGGAGAAATCGACGTAATCATAACTTTATTGTAAAGTGTGTAACTAAAAAATAATAATTTGGAGGAGCAGGGCGCCAAACCACTAGACCCTGGGTTACAAAACTGATGTCTTAGACCACTCGTCTACCGAGGTATGGTGCGAAATGGGAATTTAAATGTTGATTTTAGTAAATGCACTATATCTCTCAATATATCTGAATTATTGAATTATATTCTATGGATAGTAGTACATTGAAATTATTAGTTATTTACCTTACTCATATCCATAAATAACAGGAGTCGAGCCACATCATCAAAGTGGCAAGATGACTCCGAGGATTATGAGACACCCCTGATCCTTAAATGCAGGCATACGACACCGAGGGTTATGCGTCTCTCTCCTCTAAGTAGCTAGATGAATCTGAGGGTTATGGGTCAGACTTCATGTTTTTATTAAATAATTTAAAGATTTATTTATTGCAAACTTTTATAAATTTTACCTGCGTTATGCATGTACGGTATTAATTCCAATAACCCAGCATAGCAGTTTTCGTCAACTTTTTAACGAAGTGGGTTTTAATTGCCTACAAATCTCAAATGCAAGTGAAAAAAGTCAGAGATGTTATGAAAAATACATCCCTAGATGCAGTTGAACAACGTCTATTCTGAAGACGTAGATAAATCATGGTGTCCAGCTGGATTAGGCCTACAATTCCAATTTTCGTTACATTTCCCGTAATTTTTTTTTCTCAGAATTCCGGTACACATAAAAATAAAATGAAATCACATAAACATTACATTAAATACTACAACGACTCGCCTTTTCCCTCCTTTCTCTCAAGCAAAGTAAAAAAAAAAAAAAAAAAAAACAATACCCGCACTGTAGAGAAGTAGTACCCGTAGCCAATTCAAATGCAGGATTCAGTAAGAGTCTCGGGGGCTCTGTTCAGTATCTTGTCACGTAATTATTCGCAAACTTGAACTTATGCTATAGGTTACCAAATGGTAAAAATTTCAAACAATTAAAAAAAAATCATCCAAATTATCCCCAAATTCGATTAAAGTTGCCCTTCATTCCTTAAGAATTTGCATTTTTTCTCTCTTCTCCTCAAAATTTATATGACGGTTGCCTTCTCAACGCGAGCAGGTTACGCGTTTTTTTCGTGTGTCACTGACAGTAAAAATACAAAATCCATTAAAACAATCAATTGAAAAGTTGTTTTTAATTTGAAGAAATATTAATCATTCTATACTAATAATAGTATCTGCTTATGTCCACCGCTATCATAACAATACCCGATTGATTTCCGATCAAATCTATCAGTTTAGAAAAATCCAAATATCAATGCAATATTTATTTTATTTTAAAATTAAAATTCACTCGAGTTATTTCTTGTACTTGAAAATCGAGTACACACACTAACAACATAGCTGTACCCGATCGGATTCCGATAAAATAAATCAGTTATTTTTTATACTTAGACGCTAGACTTTTATACTGCTATATTCATTCATATATATCATATGTATTAATAAATCAACGAAAATTAAAAATTCTAACGTTTTTATAAACATTTTTATTCAATCAAATCTACTTTATACTACATATAATACCATAGAATCTTGAAAATATTTGTACTCTACATTTGATTTTATGCTTTACAAGGCTACGTTCTCCAGTAAGTTCAGATTTTATTTTTTTGTTCCCATAGTACTTGAAAACACTGTTTGCGTGCACAAAGTTTACCAGTATGTGATATCAGATGTGACCTTACCAGTCAGCAAGCCTTATAAATATATGCTTGTAATTTAGCTTGCTTCTTAATAAACTGTTTAAATCATGTACACAGTTTCCGATACATGTAAAGATGACCACCGCACGAAAATAGCTTTCCACATTTACCGCAGTGGTGCGAGGTTTAGAAAGAGTTTTCCTTACAACTTTACGTCTCACGTCGAAGGTGACTATAGTCCCCTGAAATTGTTTAATACAAAATCGACACTTCCTTTCCAGTGGAAGATGCACCACAATTCTGCCAGTCTTTACTAAATAAGTATATTATCACTGCGAACACGCATTATGCCACACTTGGCACACGTATTAAGTGTATGAGAGGCAACGGTAGCCCTTTATTATAGATGGTGAAATTTCGCGAATTTAATGACCTCAATGTTAGAATCAAATATGTATACATACCCAAGCCCTGTCGGTTCGTTTCGTTCATTGTCTGCTGTTCCACTGAGTAGCAGATAGACAAATATTCGGGACTTGAGTATACGTAGAATATTTGATTCTAACACGCAGGTAATTTAATTCGCGAAATTTCACCATCTCTACCCATTCTGTATCACGATTGCGTTGTGTACATGTAAATAATTATAAGGTACAATTTGACAAGGACATTTAATTGAAATCGTCATTGTTTATAAATTATCATTTTGGTTACTATAGTATACAACCAATGGAACATTAACAACTACACTAGAATATAAACGTAGCTACATGACTATTTTATTGGTGTAACAAGCAATGCAAGCGTGGCCTGTAGTAGGATTAATACTGTACTGTGCTGTGATTTGTGGTTATATTGCTTAATATCTTATATCGGAATGTACAGCATGAGATTACCATTGTGTTCGTGCATAAATCTAAAATACTTTACAATTTTGGGTTTCCATTCTCTTTACCCATACCCTTCACGTACTACACCGTGCTGTAAGGTTATACAAGGATCTACTCTACTCTCATGCCGACGGGCATTAGATAGATATTAACGGCTTTTATATAAAAGAAACCAAACTACATATCCTTTAAACTGAGAAAACAACTTGCAAATTTAATTTGATTGTGTGGTGGTTGGTTCAGTGCTTTGCAGAAGGTAGCACAGGGCACATGGCGCTCGGTTTTATTTATATAAGCAAAATTTAAAGGATTCTTATGTTTTAATGTACGAATATCAAACAATAAAAAATGTCGCTTGGTTCCTTTTATATAAAAGCCGTCCAATTTATTTTCTGGTCACAGAATCGGGACAGATGACGTCGTAGTGATGTATTCGATAATCCAGTTGGAATTTGGTGAATATAATGATGACATACTGCTATTAGATGCGAACTGATATGGCAGTTTACAAATAACAAAATTTATTATCAATGAGGGAAAAGTTTGCGGTAGTGTCAAGTGAGAGTAGCCTAATTTTCGCTGAAATATAAAAAATACACAGCAGAAATTAATTAGAATCATTCAGTTGTACAACAACTTCAATAATCAGCGTTTGTCAACATCTGCCGAAATAGCTCAGCTGGGAGAGCGTTAGACTGAAGATCTAAAGGTCCCTGGTTCGATCCCGGGTTTCGGCATTACAATTTTTTTAATCCCCTGATTTACGTAGACCTTTAATCATACAATGTCACTCAGTCGAAAAATGTCAAAAACTTACCTCGAAACCAACTCAAATTTCAGTTCAATTTTGTTGGTTTTAAATTATGTAGTGTAGTTCCACACACAGATCTGTCAAATACATACAAGTAGGCCTACATTATTACAGAAAAATTACAAAAAAATAATAAGTGCAGGTTTTAACATACATCTATTGTTACTGCAGTCTTCCATTTTGTTCAAAGTTGCGAACATCTTTAGTATAAAACCGATATATTTTTGTAATAAGGTAAAGCACTACTAGTTTTCTAGGCAAGCGGCAGGGTACAGTATTTTGCGAATAAAAATGAAATTGCGTGCTTATACACAGCAGACGAGAATAATTTATGTAAATATCAAAGTTGAATGTTTTGAATAACGGTCAAAATATTACCAGCCTTTTTAAATTACCAGTAAATTAAACAGTGTTTCACAACCAACAATTTTTCAGATCGGAAGCAAACAGGACGAAGAAACTAAGCGAAGAAAAAATTAATGTTTAAGCAGCTGAATGTTAGGTATTGTGTTTGTGTATGTTTGGCTTGTAACGTTCAGACAAAGAATTGCTAACTATACAGAAGCTAAATGACGTCGCTTTGCCTTTGAGCTCCTATCGGTTACTTTGTGATCCTATCGGTTTCTGACTCTGAAAGCGGACATTACATTTGGACGGCTACTAGTTACTATAGGACGTTTCCTATTAGTGGGATATCATTTTGCCAGCAACTGAATCTTCATATACCTCCGCGCACTTTGAATGTCGCGAAACTAAAAGCCAAAACATTTTGGGTGTGCGTCAAAATTATACCCTGTGACACAGAAGTTGCAAATTATTAGACTGAACAGGTAAACAGTGATCTTCATACATGAAAATTCCATACGACTTCACATATAATCCTGCTAGAAACTAAACTGACAATATACGACGTAAACGAAAAGTAAGCAAAATCGTATTTTCTCGAAAATTAAGAAGAATCTGTTCAAGAAGCCGAACACCTTAGTTTAAGGAACTGTTTTCTAAGCAATATCCATAAGCGGAATATCATTAAAATATTTGAGAATGATAATTAAAAATAACCAACTCTCTGCTACTTTTACAAAGTTGTATTTTTTTCGGCAAAGTTTCCAAAGCAATGTCCAAATTTTTGTCTCATTTGTACTGAATGGCTGTAGCTCTCTACGTATATAGGACGAGTGTGAATGGTGTTTGCTTTTTTGTGAAATGTTTGCTTACGGTAAATTAAGTTAAAGATTTTTCCATTTTTTTTGTCTGTAAAGTAAATATAGTGAAAGTAATGGTACCCTGAAAAAAGCAATAAGATTCACATAAACTTATTTTTAATTTAAAAAAAAACGTATTATTTGATACTAAGCAACGAAACTCTGAATGATGAAAGAAAGGTCGAGCATATCTATTTTATACAAACAAATGTTGCTTTCATGTACCTTTTAATGGAGAAGTATTTCATTTAACGGGCAAGTTGAAAACACAGTTTCTGATTGCTTTTTATTAACTTCCACCACACAAAATTAACACGTTCTGTCCGTCTAGAGTCATCTTATACTTGCCTGAAGCGTTATTCGCGTCACCATGCTTCCATCTTCAACTTCAGTCTTGGAAAAATAAAGGAGATTCTTGATATATTCTCAGTACATCGAGAGGGCTAGTGATTGGCTTGATCATTTCTTCGTTTATTCGTACTCTTAAACGTCTGGCTCTTATAGAGAGCATATGTTTTTAGCGAACATACTTAATCGCCTGATGTAAGCCATTAGCGATTTCCGACATATTTACAGACAAGAAACAACACAAGCAGCAGTGGTTTCTGTATTTACTTCCAAGTATTAACTATATTTATTTCTAGCTTCTCGAGTCGGTCATTGAAACCATCTAGTATCTCTCTTAGTTTTCCTACATCGTTATTAACAGCCGGACGAGAATATTTATGAATAATCGTATTTTATAGTTTTCTTTTATTGTTACAGTTTTGCACTGCGACCACATCAAATCCTTCGGTGATTTTCAGTGTACACGATTTAGAAGTTCGTCCATTAACATCAAGTTGCGGATGATTCCAACTTCACATTTTCCATCTTCACTCCAAGCCGGGAACTGTAGTTTCTCCACTAACATATGAAGTCTAGATTAAATATCGTATTTATACTCTTGACATAACGCGTTGTAGCTGCATATTGAGTGTGTAGGGCTCACCAACATTTATAATAATTCTTCTGCCAGCATCATATGTTCTATTCTCCTTCATTAAAAACAGCCAGCCTCTTCATCTTTCCAAGACGTTGCTTGAGTCTGCTCTGTCCGGATTTTGATATGCTGTAACTCATTTTTGACAATTAGCTATGAACTAATCAAACCCATGACGAGATCTTCCGTCACAAAATGGCCATTCTTTCGCTACTACCATAAATCCAAACTTGTCTTTACAACATTCTGAATATAAGTTTTTAAATTCACAAACTACAAATGTGTTCATGTAATCCTTGTATAAATGACTCAGATTTGTTCCATAAATGTGAAACAGCACCAACAAATTAGCATTGTCCAGAAGCAATTGTTTAGGAATGCGTGAATATGTTTGGCACAAGTTTACACAGTTTACATTTGATTGGTGTCTCATGCTGAAGTACTCTTGAATACAAGACTTCTCACAAGCAACATCGTAAAAAATAAATACAGCATTTGACTTGACTTCGCTCGGCGACAGTACATTTCCCTGGTCACTGCAAGGAAAAAGCCAACTTCTTCTACTTCATGGCAAATTCGGCCCAGTCGTTTAAACTATGGTTACTGGGGCGATTTATAATACAGGTACAGTTCTCAAACATAATTCAATTCCGTTTCTCAGTAGCACCACAGTTGGATGGCCCATCGATGAGACATCTCACAATATTTGACAACAGGTTACTGTATCGTGATTCACAAGCAGATTCTGCATCGACTTCACTTACACGTACAGAAAGACTTATTTCCTGGTTAGCGATATCCATTGTACTGAAGGAAAAAATGTGTTTATTACGGTACGTGTGTATTTATACAGTAAGGTTCAATGTTCCCCTATGTCTCTAGAAGGTAATATCTATGTTGGACAAGGCTTTGTCTATATTCTCTTCATTCGAATTGCACATTCCATCGGTTAAAGGTAATGTGGTCCACCAACGAAGCTTAAGAAAAAGCAGGCATGTGGTGAAAGAGGTATCAATGCACTGGACGAAGCGTGCAAGTGGTATGATGTACCAAAGATATGGAAGCCAGGCAAGAGGCTAATAAGTTACTGTCACAGCGAGCCGAGCAATACTTAGTGCACAAGACACGAAGCACGGTGAGATGATAGCTGACACTGACTCACTCTGGAATTTCGGCACTGTAAATCAGAATTTGTGAATAGTTACTGATTTACCAGTTGTTTTCCTAACATCCAATTAGTTGAAATTGCTTCATCCATAATCTGTAAAATACACACAATGTGTAGTGTGCCATAATATTTTTGTGTCTTCTTAGTTTAACATGTGTTTTAATTGATTGGGTAGTAATATAAGACATAGAAAAAATAGTAATGTTCAAATGTCTGTAGTAAACTAATGACTGTGCAGATATTTTCCGCACAGTTAAATATGTTTCAAAATTTTATTTTCGAACACATTTTAATCGGGATAGACATGTAATTATGGCGTGACTTTACTCAGCTATGGTTAGAGATAAACAAGTCTACTTAAAGTGTCATCCCTGATAGGCATCATTTATTTATTTAGAAGATTTCTTGAGTTTTTTGATATTATATGGCAACTGCTTATCATAAGCTACAAATTCACTCTCTAAAGCAATTTACAGAGATACATATTATTATAATCCATTTCATATAAATTTAGATAAATTTGACAGCAACTTAGGGCAATAATTTGCAATATTTTGTGATTTATGACAATACGCAAGACAAACTTTGCAGTACAAATACTAAAATGACAATCTCAGGTTCATATAAGAGTTAAAAATGTCGTGCATTGCGCAACAAGTCACAAAATATTAAAAAATTACTGCCCATAAGTTGCTGAGAGATCTATGCAATTTCTACCACTGAGTCCACATTAGTCAAAAATAATTTTGTAAGTTATTGAACAGGATTTCAAATAACACTAGTAGAACAGCCAAGACTCCAAGTTTGGTTAATATATCTTTGTATACTTCACTGAAACAAATATCTTTAAAAATACTTATGTTTAATCAGTGGTTTAGTTATTGTTTAGCTATGAAATGTTTAAGTAGCACCATTTTGCACTTCGAAATAACCATTTTTCCGTGGGAGGACCCCCGGACCCCCCTTATTTATTGGAGTGGTAAACGTAATGAAAGGGGTGGCGCCAAAATTTATATCTGTCCCGGGAGACAGACACTCTAGTTGCGGCCCTGCACAAAACTATGTTCGTGGCTGCTGTCCACTGTATTGACCTACCATCAGATTCCAGCTTTGACCTTGAAAAGACCTTCACAGTATTACAGCTATCTTTTGGCTGCAGCACATGGGCCTGAAGTCAAATGAGACTAGCTACACTAGCATTATAGTTTCTTAAGGACGCAGCGTACCGCAATTTTCATCACCATGTTTTTAGTTTTCATTTGTACCAGAAATTTTTTTATCTTATTTTAGACACAAAATGTGACTAAAATTGTCTCTTATGAAACTTTTTTATCTCTCATAGTTTTCGTGTAATATCTTGTTAAAGTCAAAGTTTGCATGTTCCGGTTTTAGGGACTACATTAAAACCAACTGACATACCAAACTGAAAAACATTTCACAGCGGATAAAGACGTCGTAGGCTACAATGTGACGTATATAAAACAAACAATGACAAATTTTTGTATATAAATAAAAATGATAAAATTTAAAATAAAAATTTAAGAAAATCGACCACATTTTTTTAACAATACAAACAATTTTTAGTTTGTGACATAGCTGAAATTGTAGCCTAAAATATCGTTATCCACTGAGATATTTTTTCAGTTTGTTATGTGAGTTGGTTTTAGTGTCGTCCTTAAAACGGAAACATGCAATTTTGGCTTTAACGAGCCGTTACGCATAAACTAGGTGAGATAACAAGTTTTATAAAACGAAAATTTGGATAAATTTTGCGTCTAAAACATAAAAAAAAAATCTGGTACAAATAGGAAAATAAAAACACGGCGATGAACAATGCGGTAGACCGCCCTCTAAACCGCTGTAGGAATGTTTGCAGACGAAACGTAGCTAAATGTTCTCAACAGTAATTCTTACATAGTTTACGAAGCACTATGATTCACACTACGTATTAATTATTATACAAATTTAAATAAAATGTTAATTTAAACAACAACATTCTACGGTGAAAAATTTATGACTTAAAATACACACTTAAGAATTAATATATTTGGCTGTTGTAAAATATTTTTGTAACAAATGATGACTGGTCGTAGTTGCAAATACACCCATCAGTAATTGCAAACTTAATTTTGCGACCGATTACCTGTGATGACCCAAAATGTTTTATTACGTCTAGCGGAGTGCCTAATTAAAATCAAATATTGTAATAAATATCTTAATTTTAGTCGTAGATATTTTATGTTCGGTGTCGTAAAATTCAGCGTTACAATGCATGTTGTATAGAGATAGGTGAATAATGCTAACGTTGTTATTAATTAATGATTTTCTTGATAGTTTAACTTACTTGTAGTTATACACGAGGCAGTGACGTAAGTGATATATTGACATCCATTTGGGTAATTGCTGGCACATTTGCGTATCATACCTCTTTATCAACAAGTATTTGAATAGAAGGGGAGTGAATAGTTTGCTGTGTTTATAATTACGGTTAGAAAATTAGTAGTATTAGAATAATTTGTAGCACTAAGTAAATAAAGTCTAATTATATAAAATTCTCGTGTCACAGTGTTTGTTTCCATACTCCTCCGAAACGGCTTAACCGATTTCAATGACATTTTGTATATACATTCGATAGGTCTGCGAACAGGTTTTCATCTAGTTTTTATACTCCTAAGTGCTATAGTTTAGTAAATATTTTTATTTTAATAATTTTACAACCCAGTCGATAACTGTGTAAGTGATAATTGATCAGTTATCCCCACGAGCTGATACCAGTTTTTCCCCACCAGGTGTCGCTGCTCTATTATTATTATTATTTATTTATTTATCATTAGACCTCTTCCACTTGTATACCACATCCTTACACACTTACAATAAGTTATTTATGTGACAAAACAACGTTTTTCGGGGCAGCTAGTAATTATATAATTTCTGGGAATAAAGATCCCTAACAGCACAGGTAGTGCTGGAAACTTTATTACAACGTTACGATGTGCTAAGTTCGTCACAGACTATATGAACATGTTGCCTACATGTGCTAGAAATGTTACAATTGTAACTTTGCCGAGGCGACCTAGCAGCACGTCGCCTGCACGTGCCAGAAATGTTTCAGTAGCAACGTTGCCTGAACGTGTCAGAAATGTTTCAGTAGCAACGTTGCCGAGGCAACCTAGCAGCACGTTGCTTGCACGTGCCAGAAATGTTACATGGGCAATGTTGCTGATGGGACCTCGCAGCATGTTGCCTGCACATGGCAGAAATGTTACAGTTGTGACTTTCCCCACCATACCAGTTAGTTTCATTTCTGACCAACAGATGTTGTACATGATTAACGGCTATTGTTTTATATTCACATGTACAAATAATCCAAAGATTTTGTGTTTTACATGAGCTATTGTGGTATCCCATTCCTGAGTTTTAAAAATCTTAAAAATTGGAAACAACATTTAACGCTGTAAAACTATTTAGTATTCACTTAATTACGACAGGGATGGTAAGCCTTTTATTTTATTTAAGTACCATTAATAGTGGAATACTTTTCATGTCAGTGATTCTGAATCCAAATGATCAATTTCAATACAAACATTGGTAATTTTGCGTACTTACATTTTGTCATCATTCTGACATTAAGTGATGATGTAAATATTTGCACTTTGCGTAAAGGTGTATGGAAGATAAAAAAATTATTCAAGAAGTTTTGAAATAAGGCACTGGCAAAATGCTGGCGAAGTACGGGCAACATTGCAATGTGACGTCTGCAAGAGACGTTGGCACGTTGCCGGCACCTATTCTGCACATTTCTGGCACATCACAGCACGATGTAACAACGTCACAATGTTACAGTGTAACGTGCAGGCAATGTTGCCGTGCAGTTAGGGATTGTGGAAGTCTGTTAGAGGTTCCGCCAAAGAGAAGGTTTCAGGGTAAATTCACCAAACTTAAGTGAGTAATTTAAGGTATATTCCTGCTAAATTACAGGATGAGCGCTAGAATTTGTAACATTGTCAGGAGGTAGTTATAACGTTGTCGAAATAGGACTGAAAGTTATCATATAATAAGCAGTGATTTGATAGTTTTGCTGGCATGTGAAGTTAATTAGAGAGAAATTTTTGTACACGTAAAGAATTAATTCAAAAAATTATTTCATTAATTCATAAAAAGTGTTGAAGGCTGCATTAAGACGTAATTCTTACGGTGTCCTTCACGAAAACTTACACAAATATCTTACCGTCAGAGTCGGAACAGAAGTGTGTGATGAGACGATTAGTGTCTTTAAAATGTCCTGTTGTGCAAGACACGTTCATAATGTAACTTTTCTAAATGAGCTTTGACTTAGTATTAATACAAATGCTTACAAGACCATTCTCAGTAAAGTAAGCGCATATGTTGCCACAGAGAACTTCTAGGTTATTTTATTCGCTTTACTGCTTTGCTACTAAAAGTGACTCAGTCGTTACATTGAATATACACAACCGAAACTTAAAACTAATGATCTAGTCTTTTGTTCCTTCACAGCGAATTTCTGACATTTAGACATGGATAGGCTCGGTTTTGGCCTATTTGAACTGTCTCACCTAGAAGCCAGATTTACCGCTTGCTGACGCGCTGTTGTCACATCACATAGGCGGCCTCCCATTAATTCAACATTCATGGCGTCAGTCACGAAATGAAGTACAGGTACTTCTGTTCACACATCCATATAATACATATCTATCAATAAACTATTTAAATATGTAACAATTTAAAGGCCTAAAATCCGAGGCATGGGATTAAATGGAAATTACATGTCGGTTATAGTAAATGCAATACTTTAACTCTCTATTGGAAATATTGACTTACTTTTACGGATAATAGTATATTGAAATTAATCATTCTTCCCCTGATTCACAGCCTCAAAATAGCAGGAGTCAAGCCACTTCCTTAAAGTAGCAGGACAACTCCGAGGTTTATAGGTCATATCTGATCTTCAAAGCAGCTAGACGACCCCGATGGTTACATGTCTCTCACCTCAAATAAGCTAGACAACCCTGAGAGTCACGTGTCTTTCTCCTAAAAACGGCTAGACGACCCCGAGGGTTATGTGTCTCTCTCCTCAAAGCGGCTAGACGACCCCGAGGATTATATGTCTCTCTCCTCAAAGTGGCTAGATGAACCCGAGGGTCCCGTGTCTCTCTCCTCAACGCGGCTAGACGACCCCGAGGGTTATGTGTCTCTCTCCTCAAAGCGGCTAGACGACCCCGAGGGTCCCGTGTCTCTCTCCTCAACGCGGCTAGACGACCCCGAGGATTATATGTCTCTCTCCTCAAAGTGGCTAGATGAACCCGAGGGTCCCGTGTCTCTCTCCTCAACGCGGCTAGACGACCCCGAGGGTTGTGTGTCTCTCTCCTCAAAGCGGCTAGACGACACCGAGGGTTATGTGTCTCTCTTCTCAAAACAGCTAGAGGACCCTGAGAGTCATGTGTCTCTCTCCTCAAAGCGG
>PNEQ01055456.1:0-46845 GCA_003012365.1 Medauroidea extradentata
TGCATGACAATTCAGGAGTATTCAATTTCTTAGGGCTTGAAATAACTGTTGAAAAGGGGCTTGTTAAAATAGGGCAAAAGAAGTTGGTTGATAAAATTCTGCGTAGGTTCAATATGCACAGTTGTAAATGTTCGAATATCCCCATGGAACCCAAGTTGAATTTGGAACCAGCAAATGAATGTAAGAAAGAACTTCCTTATAAAGAGCTATTAGGTTCACTAATGTATCTGATGCTAGGGAGTCGACCAGACTTAAGTTTTGTAATCACTTATTTTGGGAAATTCCAAAATAGCTATGATGAGGTTCATTTTAGGCACCTAAAAAATGTTCTCAGGTATGTCAACAAAACGAGGGATTACACACTTTGCTATTCTAGATATGATGGGGATAACATTGTAGAATCATACGTTGATGCAGATTTTGCAAATGATACAAGTGACAGAAAGAGTGTGTCTGGTTATTTTGTGAGAGTCTTTGGTAACAATGTTGCCTGGAGGAGTAAGAAACAAAGTTGTGTGAGTCTGTCTAGTACTGAGGCAGAATATGTTGTCCTTGCTAGTGCTGCAAGTGATTGTCTATATGTTAGAAATCTCATGAGTGTAATTCTTGATCTTCCAGGTATTGGCATTACTATATACGAGGATAATCAGTCATGTATAAAAATTTGCAACACTTTTGAGACCAAAAGGTCGAAACATATTTCAGTGAAATTTCATTTTGTTAAAGATCTAGTGATGGAGAAGAAAATTTTGAGGTTGTATTATGTTGAAACTAGCCAGCAATTTGCAGACTGCTTAACCAAAGCCCTGCCCTATTGCAAACTAGTCAAATGTATTGAGGGTCTAGGTATATTGCAAAATTGAGGGAAAGTGTTACATTGAACAATTTTGTTGTACATAAGTAAGCAAGGTAATTTTTGTTTTCCTTGTCTAAGGTGGTACGGAGAGTAAGCCAAGATGGCTGTCGCTGAAACAATGGTGTTGAGTATACAGATATTAAAGTGATGTTTAGTAACTTATAATGTGCGTTTTTCACTGTAGTTCCAAAAACCAACAGTTTGTTATGGAAATTTATAGTTCTACAGCAGTCTGATACTTAAAACTTAAGGCGTTAACATTTTAGGCTGTATGACTTTAGGCTGAATAAATTTAGGCTGAACAATTTTAGGCTGTAACACTTTAGGCTGTACAACTTTAGGCTGAGTGACTTTAGGCTGTATAATTTTAGGCTGAATGACTTTAGGCAGTGTGACTTTAGGCTGAGTGACTGTAGGCTGAAAGATTTTAGGCTGAATTACTTTAGGCTGAATAAGGTTGAAGAGAGGGTTTTAGGCTGAACGATTTTAGGCTGTGTGACGGTTGCCCACACAATTAACTGTGTTCCCTTTACGTTTACGCAACGTAGTACGTAGGCTACAACATGCTCTATCGAATAGTTGCGCTTATGTTTACCCTTAAAATACAAAATACATTTTATGCAAAAATAGATTTTGTAACCTCAATGCATTAAATGCAGCCTTGTAAGAGTTTGAAGTGCATAAATAAAGAAAATGAAATTACAGTTTTAGCATAAATGTACGTGGGTGCAGTGCACGCAGGCATTTTCTAAGAGGAAATAAATGAAAAACAAGTAGACTATACTACTAACGGACCAATTACTGTTCCACAATTCACGTTAATGTATTGTGCATGGATGATACGAATTTATGGCTACAGGCCTAGATGGTTCGCGATAAATAAATAAAATAAATTAATTGTATGCATAGTTCACACTACTATTTCTTCTCCATTTTACTGTAATTTATTTTCCATATTTATATCTGGTTGTCAATTAGGCTACACGTTAAGTGTATGATAGTTCAAGTCAACGGCGCCGCCTACCTGCGCGTTAGAGGCTTAGATATTACGGAAACATAAGGGCAACCTTGAAACGCGCATCAAATACCGCATCTCCTCAACAAGTCAAGCTCTGAAATAGCGTGAAAGGTTCTCACCGAACAGTTTTTACTACGGGACATCAAGCAGTGTCCATGTAATTTTATTGGTGGAAAGTCTGCAACTAAGTTCAGTGCAGGTCGCAATCCGAGTTTCATATACATGCAGTTAGTACATTTTTAAGTACGGAAGTCTGAAAAGGCTGTTTTTAGCCATGTTGGAGGGCTTAGAAACAGTATTTTAATGAGCATGGTATCTTAACAATGAGGTTCCGATCCTGTCTGAAGTGTGTTTTCTTTACGTACACTGGCTCAATGGGCACACGTGGAATTGTTTCGTAGAAAAACCATGTTACGAATACACTGCAATGCATTTCAAGCGTGAGGTAGGTGGCTGCCTTAAGATATTTATTATGTATTGTCGTGGGCTGAACAGTTCACTTCGATGATTGTTCACGAAACACTGCATGTAACTTGCACAGGCCTGGGCCAGGAGGGGATGATGCAGATGCAGCAATCTTTGCATTATTGAAAAATTTGATACCATTCCTTCCTATCACGTCTCGAGCCATTCTAGCTGCCCTCTGCCTCTTCCCCTGCTTTCTTCCATCCTTCCCACGTTCCCAGCAACTGACGGCAGAGCTACCAACTTCATAGCTCAGAAAAGGCCCGCGGACACAGCGAGTAGGCAAATCTGAACGCTTGTGTCAAGACGGATTGAACTGATGCTCACATTAATCACACTTAACGTTCCCTACCAGTGCATTAAAATATTTAGTTTGAGGTAGTCAGTTTTCCGAGCCTAAAGCAAGTCTAAACATAAATATAAACTCATGACTTAAAAATAACTGTGCTCGATTCCAGTTTTTTCTAACAATTACGTCACTTGATTCGTTCCATGCTACGTGAAGTATATGTCAAAAATTTTGTTAGCTTAGTTGTATACACGCTATAAGTTATTACTTTCACGTGGACACAAACTAGTAAATAATGATGCTGACAAACTAGATGTTATTTATTATGTAACTTGTAAATACATTTATTTGCCACGTAATTCTCTGTTAAATATAAAAGACATGCCATTTTTCAAACGGCATAATTTATTTTTACAAAATCGTTCACCAAGTTACTTGTGTTAAGGAATTCACTCTGTATATCTGAAATAAATTTCAGACTTACTTGGATTATCCTGCTTCTATTTAGAGTCCCATAGCGCTGTTAAATCAACTTCTTATTTTTATTTACATCTCAGTGCCATCCAACTTAACACAAGAGTTTTATGAGGGTCGTACAGAAAGAACAGAATCACTTGTCTTTCGCTATAACGGTATGAACTCAATGGAATGTTATAACTCCTGATGTCAAATGATAAACGGAAGTAATCTGCAGTTTTGTTGTAGGTACAACGATAATCGAATGACAAAAATTCGTCCTTGGAACGTATATTTAAAAAAATTGAGCAACGCCAATCTTATTTACAATATTTTACAAGCAATCAAGTGACAAAGAATCGTTCACTTAACACACGGCATTATTACACAGGATAAAATACAAGAATAAATACATTCTTCACACAAATATAAGATATGAGTTAGATAACAATCAACAGTATGTCAAGTAACTTATTTCTTATAATACTTCAGTCACTGAAATGCAATAATTAATTGGAATTTACAGCATTACATGATCTGGTTAGTACAAAACAATTACATTTTTTTTAAAGAGGAGCAAAATACACTGAGTATGTGTGTTATGTTGTCACACAGAGAATAAGGTTTGGTCGATTCAACAGTATATATGTTAGTATATGGCCAAACAAGTACGTATTTGATTCAACAAAAATTTTATTGGCTGAACAAAATATGAAATGCACCAATGTTGGTTCTGTTGTCTTAACAAAATTTCTATTTAACTGGATTAAACCATCCTTTTGGGATAACTATACCTGCCAGGCAACCAAATATTTAGTTGGTTCTACTGTTACAGGCTTGTTTGGCCATATACAAACATATATATACACACACACATATATATATATATATATATATATATGGTTGAATCAACCAAACCTTTTTCTTTGTGCAGTGCGTAAGTCTTTAAAAAGCAACCACAATAAAGCCCAGTCCTTATAGCAACTGTATACTGTAATATGTACTGTGTTAAATAGTCCTCTCAACAAATTAAGAGAACTACACTGTGTATGTGTATTATTTTGTCAGTACGCACGTCCTCATAGCAACCACAAATAAAGCACAGTCCTCATATCAACTGTATACTGCAATATGTACTGTGTCAAATAGTCCTCTCAACATATTAAGATAACTACACTGTGTATGTGTATTATTTTATCAGTACGCACGTCCTCATAGCAACTGTATACTGTAATATGTACTTTGTCAAATAGTCCTCTCAACATATTAAGATAACTACACTGTGTATGTGTATTATTTTGTCAGTACGCACGTCCTCATAGCAACCACAATAAAGCACAGTCCTCATAGCAACTGTATACTGTAATATGCACTGTGTCAAATAGTCCTCTCAACATATTAAGATAACTACACTGTGTATGTGTATTATTTTGTCAGTACGCACGTCCTCATAGCAACCACAATAAAGCACAGTCCTCATAACAACTGTATACTGTAATACGCACTGTGTCAAATAGACCTCTCAACATATTAAGATAACTGCACTGTGTATGTGTATTATTTTGTCAGTACGCATGTTCTTATAGCAACCACAATAAAGCACAGTCCTCATATGAAATGGACACTACAATATACACTGTGTCAAATATTCCTCTCAACATATTACGAGTGGCCTCGGATGACACAGTGTCTATAGCACTGTCCACGCACCAAAGATATCTGTGTTCTATTCCCGGCTGTGTCTATCTCTGGATTACCGCGTGTTAGTATTGTGTCATACAATGTCGCTAGTCAGAGGATTTACTCGAGGATTTCCCGTTTCCTCCGCCCTTTCATTCCGGCGCTACTCCATATTCACATAAATCCATCCCTCACCAGCGCTGAAGACCTACCTACATTAAGTGCTGACCAAAATCTCATTACTTCAAGGTGATTTATAGTTTCTTTTCGTGAATTTCACTTGCCTTGTAACAGGTTGACAGCGAATACTGAATTTTCAGCTACCAACGATTCCAAACACCATTTTTATGATATAGGTAATTGTTTAACGTAACTACACTACATTAACAAGCTAAACACATTTCTAACCAGTTCACTTGTTTACATTTATGGCCACCGTATATTTTATATTGATTTTATTAGCGCTAAGGATACCAAAATTTATGGTCATGTATTAAAACCCATTACAAAGCATACAATTTCATTAACAAACTATCAAATTAAACATTTATATTTAACAGAACACTGATGATAACTTCTAATGAAAAACTTAATATGTGGAATATGTTTGAACACAAAAGAGTACTTGGTGACTTCTGCATTTAATTTGTTAGTCAATATATATATATATATATTTATGTTTGTTATATATTTAGTCTTATTTTAAGATGGCGTGGTACTTAATTCAACGCTAAAAGCATTAATCTATAACTGTAGATTTCCTGAAGCCGATTTGCAATTTAAAAAAATAGAACAATATCAATCCTAGACAGTAGTCTTAGCCAACGTTTTAAACAAAACTGTTTCCAGTGTTACGAACTTCTGAGGCACTATCTCTAACGCCGGAACCGGGTGCATTTAACTGCGGTGAAGAGATCACACGTAACGAATTAGTAATTCTGGATAAATATTTACTTATAAATTGAGGCAAATACCATTATTGAGGATTGTCATTGAGAATTTTATCCATATTGGCTTCGAAAAATGCTTAGAAATCACTTGATGCTTTCAGCATGTATTTATCTACCACACACTCGTAAATAATTCATTAAGTGTGCTTTTTGCCTCGTTGACCTTCAAATCTTACACACACATATTCGAACTATCAAAGCCTAAATGTCTTACAAGTGGCCACTCATTAAATTAAAAGTCAAAGTATTTGACTCAGTAACATGATTCAGTATATATTTTAACATTTTTATAATATCACGTAGCAGTTATGCACAAACTTTTTTTTCTGAATTTTTACGAATACATTTTTTGCTCACAAACAGAATAAAGGAATGCTTTTACACATGCAATAAGAAGAAAACGTTGTGGACGTGGAGCAGCAGCTGAATGTGTGGGCAGGAGGACTGTAAGACTCCGAGAAAACCCTCCACACAGAGGCATCGTCGGACCCGGAATCACAAATCAGAAATCCTAAAAGGGTGGAGACCCTGCCGGAGATCGAATCCGATCGCCTTATTGAGTATGAGCGCTCCACTCACTACACCACCGATGTTCCTGTTTCTACATTTATATAACTTTAACTAACTCAAAGAAATAAGTAAATATATTTACTGTTCAAATAAACGTTATTCAACTCACAAAATACTTTCTGTAATATTAGTAGACGTCCTCACAAAGCAGAACGTAGGCTACAACACACACTGCTTAGTCCTCGCAACGAAGTAGACAAACACACTGTTTACAAACACGTTTGAATTTGAACTATGCATTCTGATTGGCTAAAGATGAAGTCCTCGGATAAACTGCTGGAGCTCAACTCAGTGTGTATTAAAAGGTGTGTATCCAAGTCCTCGTATAATATGCGGGAGTCTTACTTGACACACATTGTGTGTATCGAAAATCGACAAGACTGCTTCCTGGTCAGATTCTGCTGCACTACTCGTAGAAAACTCCACGAACATTACGAGGACTCCATCAGAATAAATTCAGATTTTACTTGTGAGAATATTATGTCGTTTAGAGTACATATCCGAGTGATTTCCTTCCGAGGACTTGGGCAAGGTCGTCACAAGGTTTAATGTCCTCACAGCGCCGTTAAAAAAGCATACAAAAGTCCTCGCAAGATACCTTATGTACACACACAGACACACACACAGACACATACACACATTAACTAGCCAGCCACACAACAGGGAGAGAACTTTTATGTGGTAGAAGAGTGCCTTGGCACGATCTTCTAGCACAGAGAGAGAAAAAAGCCAGAAAGAGCATAAAAAATATAAAAAATTACAAATAATTTACTTGCCCAGGTTGTTTGACAATCTAATTTTATAGGCCTCCACATTGCAGTGTTAATTTTCCCACTACCCCCTGTCATAACATGATACAATAATTACATACAAAGCAGTATATATTGCCACCCCTTTGGCTTGTAGAAATGATAGTGTACTGAATTCTTCATGTTCCTCGTAATCAACAACTGATTACCTCTCCTCCCTGGACGCCCCTCGATGTAATAGACAAATTGTAACTCGGACAGCTTCTTTCCCTTTTAGTCCATGTTATCGAGGGTTCACAGTATTTTCATAACAGAATATTTGTAGCTGAGCAGTCTGTTACTTGCTGTCCACGCCCAATGTAAAGGAAAGATGTAAAGTATGGTTTATTCATAACACATTTATTAAAAAGGAAATATGTAATTGGGTATAGCAAAAATGAGTACAACAGAAAATGACAGCCATTAAGTATAACATTATTACAATATTGTTAACATTAAGGTAATATGTTTAAAAGCCCATAACTCAACTATAATTATTTCATAAAATTGCAAATAGCACAAGAATAATTTATTGACATTCTCAGAACTCAAGTTAAGGCTTCAAACAAAAATACATTTTTTATCTTACATAAAAAGATATTAAAGCATTTTGAAAATTATATTTATGAAGAAATATCTGCTCCCAGAGTTAAAGTATTTTAGTGAAGTTATACTACAAGTTATATGAAATTATACTAAAAATGTCTGTAGAAATCACTTCCATAAAATTTCATCTGCACAAAATTTTTTTTCATTGCTATTAAAACAGTTTTCTTTACTAGAAAACACAATACATAATAAATAAACAGATATTGTAAAATCACACAAATAATCACAAAACTAAAATTACATTATATTTTAATTGTGAGAACAATTCACACAGCCCTTGCCACATCAGATATAGCATATATTTGAAAACTGGTACAAAAATTAAATTATATTTCAGTTCTAACAGTACCCATGAGCAGGCCCAGACTGGCCAGGTCAGTTAGTCGGCGATCGCCGAGGGCCCCTGGGCCAGGGGGCCCCCAATGTGTGGGGCCCCAAAATGTTGGTTTGTTATTGCAGGTAGGGGAAGTACGCCGGTGCACTGGAGTTGATGGAGGGAGGGAGGGAGGGAGGGAGGCAGTGCTGACTGTAAGCAGCATTGCCAACTGCACTGTCCTGACGATACATGTACAGTAATTTCACTGTGTACGGACGTACGACTCTGCCCTTATATCATACGTAATTTGTACGGTC
The DNA here is from genome assembly GCA_003012365.1 of Medauroidea extradentata. NCBI lineage: Eukaryota > Metazoa > Arthropoda > Insecta > Phasmatodea > Phasmatidae > Medauroidea > Medauroidea extradentata. Next base: position 8,315 of record PNEQ01055456.1, read on the forward strand.
CTATCATAATAAGCAGAAAGTGGTTCACTCCCAATAAAATATTTGGCACAATAGTTTCAATAATATCTAACTCAGTTTTGAAATTCTCAACATTTCAATCATGAATATATTGGCTACCTGCGGCCTGCGGGTAATACGGAACTTCATAATTTTTACCAAAGAGGAATTCCCGTACTATATGGTTGAGTGCTGACAAGAAAGAGCCTGTCAGATGACAAAAGGCATTGCGTGCCCGTGGTTTGATTGTCGGTTAACGCTAAGTGATAAAAGATTTACGATTGAATAATGCGCCATGTAGCAAATCGGGTTTCACTATTTGTACAATGTACCCACTTTATGTAACACAACAAGTGCAATTATAAAACTCGAGAAGTGCTATATTTATGATATAATTTATTTTCATTTCCTTCAACAAATTCAGTCACAAGTCGCTTATTCTGTAACTGCATTGTGTAAGAATAAGATTTTATTTTGTTCATTTCCTAATTATATTTTATGGCAATAAATTAAATAATAATGACATTGTTGTGCAATACTTTTATTTGATATAACCTTAAAAAAATTAATGTACAGACCAGGATCAGAAAATATGGATTGGAAAATATGGTTCAAACGACATTATCGTACGGACATGTTTTGCTGAAGGGTTGGCAACACTGTGGGAAAGTGACCAGCTGAGCAACACAAATGCACAATACTCTATGCTCAGTCACAGCGATGCATTGCGTGTCGCAATCACAGCACGTCTGCTTAATCGGCCGAGGGCCCCCGGGCCAGGAGGCCCCCAATATGTGAGGCCCCAAAATGTGGAAAGGGGCCCTTTTTCAGTTTCTGGCCGAGGGCTCCAGAAGGAGCCAGTCTAAGCCTACCCATGAGTTTTATTTCTGCAGGACAATAACACAGCTTTAAGTGAACTAAATAAACTAATTTATGACATGCACTGTAATTAAGCACAATGAGTACATACACATTTGTTTGACTATAGAGATAGTTCCCTACCTTGCAATTTAATATAACATTTTGAAGTTGAATTAACAGAGATAAAGGGTCTGTTAATATTTTAAACCATATAATGAAACCAATTATTTTAAATTTTACTTTTGTACAAGTACAAATTTGAAAAAAAAAAAATATATATATATATTTTGCTTGAATACTTGTTAACATACACTTGGCATAAACCTTACCAAACATACAAAACCAAATCACAAAAATAATTCCAGTTGATGCCAAAGCTACAAAAAATTCTCTACATTTACATGGATGACTGTGTAAGTAGTTAATCTGAAGTTACATGCAAGGTTACACACAGAAAAATTAATTATTTCACAGACAGTAAAAACTTAATTCATTCAATGTAAATTAATTTATTTTATTTGGAATATAATCACAATTCACTTTTTTTTTAGTTTTGGTACTGGAGCACCATACAATAGCATTCACTCTTAATAAATCAATACGTTAAGAAGAAATGCTGTAGGTAAAAATAAACACAATACTTAAACTAAGGGTTAGGTTAAAATTACATCAATTAAATATTTTTGATAATGCTGCACTATATGCATATAGATATATGTATATGTATGTTCCTGTGTGTGATATATATATATATATATATATATATATATATATATATATATATATATATATATATATATATATATATATATATATATATGATGTCCAGAAACACACAAATGTGTACACCAAGTGAATCCTGGACTAAATTGGAGACGAAAATGTAAGTGGCAAAATTTTGTTCGATGATATTTTATACGCACAATTTGGCAACATAGCACTGAAGTTAGTTCCCTCTTGAGCTGCACATATATCATATTCTGATCTGCATAATATTGGCGTGGATTGTAATCTAGAGCAGACTAAACATGAATGTGTGTTTACATGACATAACACACATAAAATAATACCTGGATGTGGAGCATGAGAGGGGATATTTACCATGCAGTGTTGGCACACCGTGCACATAATATGTTGTGTAACATTTTACAACTTACATTTTCGCACCCAATGAATCCCAGGATCCACGTGGTGTGCTTTTATACATTTGTTTCTGGACATCCTGTGTGTGTTTGTGTGTGTACACGTGCACACATGTGCACACGCATATATATGTATACAGACACACATACATACATAAAAGATGTCCAGAAACAACTGCATAGTAAGCACACCATGTGAGTTAAACTGAAGTTGAAAGTGTAAGTGTAAAAATGTGTGTGTGTAAATACATATATTATATATATAAAATGCCCATATATATATATTTATCAATAAAATAAAATAAAATAAAACTATTGCTGTTCGTAACAGCATTGTTTATAATTTATTTTAAAAAAAATTAACTATGGTTTCACAAATCAACTGAAAGCCTTTCACACAAACATATGTCTGATTTAAATAATAAAATTTTGTAGGAAGTGTGTCACACACACTCCAATAACAATCAACATACAAACGCAAGCAATAAATAACCAAAAAAATACTGATATAATACTTACATGAAGATTAAAAAATATTGTTTGAAATACCAGTACATTAAAATTCTTTTGGCAAAAATTATGTATTGTATGATGACAGCTATTGAACTCTAAAACTCAAAATTGAATGGCGTAATGCAGAAAGAGACCACCCCACATTTCATAACGTAAAATACAAACAGTTGTTACTTAAATGTAATTTGTTATTTTGTTAATTAATACATCTAATTTTCATATAACCTATATCTACTTGAGTTTGGTTGCTTAGATACTGAAGTTTTAATGTATAATATTTGAGGAGCTTGTTTTTTGTCTGTCCCTTACATTTGTGGCTTGGATGTCTTCTGCATAACACCATTCAATTGAGACTTTCTCAAAAAAATATTTTCCAAAGTATGCAGCCATTTTCCTGGTGAAAGTATGAAACTTTTTTTGTGTCACTTAATAATATTTAATAAAGAGAATACATAGAACAAAATAATTTTCTTAACTACATTTGTAACATTAACAATGTAATTTACTACACAATTTTATTATTCAAAATCAAGACTGGAGATATATTATACCAATTTTTACAAAAGATATTGCACATGCACGTGCGTACAAAACTCCATCTTATACTATCACTTATGACGTGCGCAAAAACCATAAAGAACAGGATTCTCAATACTACAAAATCTTAATATCACTGATATTTCACAGCACAGAGTATCATATGGATACATTGCACATTATAGAATTTTGGGCTTTTCACAGATAACTGCAGCCAATATAGTCATAGAGCTAGCTCCTGTTTTGTGTGCATTTTTATGTACCCACAATTTGACTTCAGAAACTTAAAACAGATGGTTTGGGTGCATAAAAATTACTGGTCGCATGATCAGAATTTTGATCGCTTAGCCACCATATTGGATTCAATATGGTGAACCATGCGTTTAGTTTATCGTTTCTGTCAGTTGCTTACTAACCAATTTTTTTGAGTTCTTTTTAAAGTAACGACAGTACTCCTCTCTTTATTTTTTGTCCCGTAAGTAATATTGGAAAAATTAGTAGTTTAGCTAATAAATAAAAAAAAAATAAACAGAAACTTCTGCGAATTTTGTCATATTATTTCTTTACTTATTTCTACAGCAAAATATAAATTTTCCAACCAAGTAAAAAAGTTTGCAAAATTTCAAGAGCTTTAAATTGGTTCTTTTAAATTTCTTATAGCTCCAAAATTGGCGGAGATATACAACAAATTATAAAACAATGTGTAATAAAACCTTCAAAAAATACCAATAAGAACCACACAGATTTGTTAAAGTAAATGTATGTTGCTCTAAAACCATGGCTATTATCAGATATTCTTAAATTGTAAAAAGAAATTCTTATTAAAAAATAAAAGCTATTTTCAATATATTATCCCGTCACTTTGAATTCAAAATGGCCAAAAATTACCAGTGTTACACTTTTCAGTAACTTTCATTTTAAAGTATGTAATGTTAGTAAACATCTCTAAATAAATTTTCTTTTTGTTTCAGATGTTGACTGAAGATATTGATTCATGATGGAGAATGTGCAACTTGCAGAATCAAAAAAGGCATTACAAGATAATGCTCTGTACATTATTTGCAAAACCAAAAAGGGTAAACTTCCAATGTATAGCGATAAAAATGGTCAAGAGAAAATTCGGGAAGCTTCTGTTTCTCTACAGGACAATATTTTATCAGAATTCCCAGAAGATTGTCCTCAATATTTCTGTTATCACATTACCTGTTAGAGAACACACATACTCAAGAGTAATAGAGTAAAATGTGCAGCAGAAAACCGTCGTGAACTGACAGATGTTCAGCCTCATACAAGCTTCTATGAACCACCGACAAAAAAGTGCTGTAGCGATCGAAACAATGAACAGAAAAAGTATTCTCAAAACGAGTGTATAATTTGCATGAAAATTTTGAGCTATGGTCAAAATGAACTGTTTCGAATATGTGAGGAAAACAGAGCTAGAGATTTTTTAAATGCTACAAGATTCTATGAGGATGATATATTCAAACGAACTTTAACACTTGAAGATGTATCAAGCGTTTTTGCTGCAGATATAATGTATCACAAAAGGGATAGCAGTAATGACAACATTAAAAGTGTATTCATGGACATGATAAATACAATTTCTTTTGATGTTACTGTTTTCAGTTTACCATATCTGCACGTAAAACTAAACAAAGAGTATCTTAAAGGAGAAGATTATGTATCCATTTGTCAGTTGAAGAGCTGGTTAATTGATCACTTTGGTTCGTCAATTTGTTTTACATACCTGAAAAAGAAGACTGAGTCCCAAATGGTTCTAGTAAAAAAAGTCTCTGCAGCTGTGCTAGCAGAAAGGTTTTAAGACACAGAAGTTGTAAAAGAATGTGCAAAGAAATTGCGGCAAGAATACCTTGAGTACGAATTTCACCTGACAGAAAAAGTTTGTGATGTAAATGATTTACGTAAGTCTTACGACAACTTTAGTGACGCGCAACAGTTCTTATGGGAAACTTTTTCTCAGCTCTTCTTCATCATACTCTGAATCATATAATGTCAAAAGAAAATGTGGTATTGTATTCCAGATGTTATATATGCTAATACATGATGGACAAAAGAAAACACCTCTACAGATAATGATTTCTCAGTGTGTGTACGAAATAACACTATCAAAGACATTAATACAAATATTGAACAGACTTGGCCTTGGTGTGAGTTACAATGAAGTTGAAAGACATGATATTAAGCTTCTTACTCGCATAATACATGCAAACAATGGTTTTAGAAAACCACTTTCACTCATTATAAGGCAAAATATTCCTATTGCAGGTGCAATGGACAACTTTGATCATGATGAGCGTATTCTGTCAGGAAAAGGTACCAGTCATGATACAGTGTTAGTCATTTTTCAGAACAAGACTAATACGTTTGCTGAACCTGTGGGAGTAAATGATGATCAATTGCATGCAGTGCAGCCAACACAGACAAGGTTATCAGGCATTCCAAAAATGACAGACAACTCCCTTCAGGAATGACTGCCTTGCCAGGAACTGATAAGACATGACAGGAACATGACAGGTTAAAACTACGAGGAACAGTTCCACAACTATTTGTGCCAGCATAAAAAGTGCATAATATTGATGTAACAAATATACCAAGAACTATGGATCAAGTGTGATTTTTTTAAAAATAAATACTTTTCTTCCATGGTACCCACCACTGAAAACAAACAATGTGTGCCAACAACAGTTTAGCAAGTAATAGTCTTCCAACCACCAACACCGCATTCACTCCTATCTTAATTACCACACCCTGCTACTTCTTAGGACACAGTATTCATTACAATCAAAAATTTTCAGGACTATTTAACACAAGTTAACCAAATAACTAGTTCACTCTGGTGTGATGAAGGTATGTACAGATTAGCAAAGAAGCTGCAACTTTTAATGCCAAATGAATTTTATAACATATTCATAGCCCTTGGAGGATTTCATTTTTCAAAGGAAACACTTACATGCATTGGTGCATACCTCACAGACAGTGGTGCTGAATGTGTTTTTCAAGAAACTGAAATTTTTAGAACTGTAAAAGTCCAGAGTATTCTTACTGGGAGACTTTATTCGAGGTCGTTCAGGGGTCAGTTAATGTTAGCAGAGGCAATGGAGAGGTTATTGTATTGTGGAAAGCTTTTATAGAATCAGAAAACATTCAACTCAGTCAAGAGTTAATTATTCCTGTGGTAAATCTTTAAAATGCAGTTGCTTCAAAAGATACAAAGTAAACACTTCAATATTCCCACATTACTCATGAGCATCTCTGTAAACTTCAGGATCAAGTAGCAAAATACATTGAGGAAGGGGTAAGGAGGAGCGCGTTATTTCAGTATTGGAAACCGTTCACTTACAATTTTATTCCTGTCCTCAGACACATCACATGCTACTTAAGAGATGGAAATTGTGAGCTATATGTGTCTGCTATTTAAAGAGCCATGCCAATGTTTTTAGGTTTTGATAAGATACTCACGCTGAAGTACTGTATTTGCTCAAGACTGTTTGAAGTTGCCAAAAAGTTTTCCTCGAATATACCAACAATTCCTGTCTGTAGGATTTGTTGTCACTACTTCAGGTAGACATTTTAGCAGTGTACCAATGGATCAAAGGCTTGAGCAGAATTATAACCAGTCGGCAAAAGGTCATGGCGGAATAATTGGTATCGCTAGAAGAAAGAAGGCAGTTGCCCAGCATGATCTCATAAGCATGAAAATATACAAATATCTTACCTTCTAAAACAAATATGCAATCTAGTAGATGAATTCTCACCTTCTGCAACAACTCGAGATGAAAACAGCATCAATGTGATGCTGATGATGGAGTATATTCAGCAACATGGAAACCCATTTCTATTTTCTTGCAACGTGCAAGTGATTTACTTCACAACGTCATCACCAAAAAAGAATTAGATTCCGATGATAGTGAATGCAAATTACATAGTTTGGCGATAGGTGAAAGGCAATACAGCAATTTTATCCTTGACAGATTTAAAGACAAAAAAAATCATTAATGGATCCCATAAAAAATTGAGGATAAAATCAATGCTGAAGCCTCAGTTATTTCTAAATGTCCAAAAGGAAAGCAGTAATGCTTTGAGATATTTTGAAATTGGAAGAGTGCAAGGGTATAGTATACAGAAGCTCCTCTCATATGAATTGACACAAACATAGTTTTTCCTGACCTAAGATTCCTTTCTGAAAAAATGTACTAAGTCTGACCTTATGCATGAACTTCCAAAGGATTTACCATATTCTGAAATGCAAACAACCCTGATCGTAGACTTTATGGCTCAAGCTCGGAAGATCACAAAAAAGGCATTAAACCTACAAACATTTGATTACTTTGCTGCTTTAATTTTGAAAAAAAAAAAAATATTCTTGTAGGACATTGTAATCGAGTCGATTTTGTGTTTGATCTATACAATGAAGACAGTATTAAAGGACAAGAACGTCGATGCCAAGGGAAAATCGATCCTATTGAGTTGGGACTACCGAACAATAAAACCCCTCTTCCAGTCAGCATGGAAGCGTACTGGGCGTCCACACTAAATAAACAATGGCTGCAAAAGTATTTCATAATATGGATTCAAAACAGTCACATGACAAAAACCTATCCTGGCACTATTTACCTGGGAGGCGCCCATCCTGAAAATAAATTCAAATGTGTAACTGTGAAAAATGGTTTATTTGATGATTTATTTTGTTTACAATGCTACCATGAAGAGGCTTATGACAGGATACCTGTTCATGCTCATCACATGGTTTCAGTGGATAAAGTTCCATGAAATGTTTTTGCATCCACAGATACAGATGTGCTGGTAACTCTTCCGTATCATTTCAATCAGACATGGAAGACTCTAGGACTAAAGGAGATTTATATGCTCTGTGGTTCAGGTAAAGCACAGAGAGTTATACCACTGCACATGGTTGAAATGGTAGAAAAAAAACTGTTGCCTCATGTCACTACTATTCTTCCTGCCATTCATGCACTAACCAGATGTGACACTACAAGCAAATTTTCCACAAAACATGCAGCATTAAAAACTGGCACTATTGCAGCAATTCGCCTTCAAGACTTTGGTATAAGCAGTCTGAATGAAAAAATGGAAGCTGATGTGGAGGAATTTTTAATGAGGATGCTTGGATCACATTTCGCTACAGCTAACAAACACAGATTCAGCCAATATCATCATATCAAGATTACTGACTTTGAAACCTTAGTGCCGACTACTAACTCAGGCTACATATCAAAAGAGCATACTTTCAGTCTCAACAATGGATAAAAGCGTTATCAGGTGTAGACAATGTTGATCCACTAGACTATGGCTTCGTTGAAAGAGACAGTGAACTTATTCCTCAAGTAACGGATAATTTGTTATTGCCTTCAGACTTTCCAGCTCCCTGTAATTGTAAGAAGTGCTTTCAAAAAAAGTACCTGCACCTGTCGACTAAATGTCTGTTCATGCTGCTTGTTCTGTAAATGTGGATCAGGAGAAATATGTAATAATCAGTATTAGAAGAATGTGAAAGGATTTGTAAATAGAAGAATCATGGTTGATTTAAGGTATTGCACTTTACTTTGTAACAAATAATGTTGTTTCAGCAAATATTTTTACGAAAATTGCTTTAAATACTTGTACGTAAATATACATTGTAGTTAAGGGCGTACATATAAATATTAAAATTTACTTTTTGTATGCTTAACAAGCAATTTTTAAACTCATGTCCATAACTCCATGTTCAATCCAATACAACAGTGACTTGGATAAATTTCTCAAATATCAAAGTTGTCATTGAATTTTACATATGACTTGTTTCTAAATATTTAAAGATCCACTTATTGTCATTATAACGAAAAAAATTATTTTAACAATTCTGTGTGGTTCTTACTTACTGGTATTTTTTAAGGTTTTTATTACACATTGTATTATACTTTGTTGTATATCTCTGCCAATTTTGAAGCTATACCAAATTTTAAAAGAACCATTTTAAAGCTCTTGAAAATATCATTTTTTTATTACTCTGTGGAAAAATTTATATTTTGCTGTAGAAATTAATGACTAAAGAAATAAAAGTTTTTGTTTTTTCAATTTATTAGTTAAACTATTAATTTTTCCAATATTATTTTCCAGACCAAAAATTAAGTGAGAAGTATTGTCGATACTTTAAAAGCAAGAAATTGAAAATTGTTTAGTAAACAATTGAGATAGAAGCGATAAATGAAAAGCATGATTTGCCAAATTGAATCCAATATGGCTGCTAAGTGATCAAAATTGAGATCATGTGACCAGTCATTCTTAAGCACCCAAACCAACTGTTTTAAGTTTATGAAGTCAAACTGCAGGTACATAAACGAGCACACGAAACAGGAGCTAGCTCCTAGACTAACATTCAAAACAAAATTTACCCAGTATTGCCTTATTTTTTTTTATTTTGCTAAGTAAAACGTTTGTAATACTGAGAGATGGCCTCATAACTGATAACAATAGTGTAAATATTGTTAGTTCATGAACTCCGCTCAATGTTTTGACATAAGTAGTCACACACGGTTATTCTGGCCAGGTTTTTAAAAATTGTCTGGAAAACACATTTTTATTTTACATTGACATACTCTTACCAACTGACTAGATAAAGTAACTGCAGAGTATCTTTGTGGTAAAATTCATTAAATTTTAATGCATAATTTTAGACCTTCTAAGACACTTTAAACAGAACAAGTTAAAGAAACTTATATCCATACAAAAAATCATCTGGCAAACTACACCCAAACATTTTGTGATAAAATTATATATTATTTATGACATTATTCCTGACTAAAAATATCTTACAAGAAAAATAATACTGCATAATAGAAAACTGGTAAAGTTGCATATATTTGCACAATAAAACCAATGATGATAAAATAATAATACATGACATGATACATAAAATAAAGCAATGGGAAAAGAAAATATTCTTATATTTTATAATATCTACAGCAATTACTAAACTTGCATATTTTTGCACTAGAAAAACAATAGGGGCCTACATTTACAAAAAAATGTTATGTCACTGTTAACAAACGTGATACCATGTAGTTGCCAAATGTAGTTTTTCATAGATGATTTTATTACTCAGTGAAATGTTCACTTATTTGCAAAATGTAGTGCCGAATAGCATTTGAAAGCTTACAAGTCTTCTTCATCATCAACATTTGGGATCTGTTCTGTAGAGCAGCAGATGCATGTTGTTATAGTGTACTCTCTACAGATGTAGCTGGTGCATTTTACACAATGTGTGCTGGTCTTCGTGTTTTTTCTTCCACAAACAAAAACTGCACCATCCAGGGACATTTTTCTCAACAAGACCTATAAATGAAATGTGCAGAGCTCATTTGACAGTTTTTTCAGATATTCCCTGCGGTTCATGCTGCTTTGTGTATTTGTGTGAAATATGATAAAATTATTGATTCCATCAATGTTCAGTCAGGTGAAAAAATTTGTTAGTGGCCAACTGCAGCTTTGTCTTACTACAGAGTATGTGGCTTTCATTTCGTCAACAGTTTCAACACCTCCTTTGGTAGCATTATACGATGTGAGAATTTCCGGATTGCATGCCTGGCCTGTTGCTTCATCGATTGTGTCTGAATGGTGCATGATAAATAGAAGTACGTCTTTGTTCTTCTTTGGAATATGAGCAAGTACAGTGCAGTCTTCACCAAAACCAAACATGTTGCACGAACTCGGCCGTTGTTTAGCTTGCAAAAATATTGGTGGTATCTCCCACTTAATTTTACAAATAGTGCTAACCAGAGACAATCTACGGTTCTTGATTAGCTCAAGAACAAGCAGAACAGAAGTGAACCAGTTATCAGTTGTAACATCCAGAAATCTGAGAATCCATTCTTTCAACCACCTTATGTGTTGAATGGGCCATCAGGCTGAGTTCCTGCCAATATTTCTATATTGAGTGTGTAGTGTACTCTTGTATCTGTACGGACAAAATTTTCTTCCCGTACTTTGCAGGCTTGTTTTTCATGTGCTGCCGGAAACTACAACGGCCTCAAAGCGATTCTAACATTTCATCAATTGTTGCATACTCGCCGATGGTGTAGTGTTCTGCACAGAGGCATACTAATTCTTTAAACAATTTTTTGATTGGGGCAAAATATCTGAGCTCGCCGTTCTGCTGGATCATTCAGATTGTCGAAACGCAGCGTACGGAGTAAAAAATATACTCTCTTCAAAGAAAATGTTGTATGAAACATTTTCACTCCTGTGTCGTCGGCAGCCTATAGATTGGACGGCTTCAGATGAGCTGTTCGAAGTACCCCTGTCAAAGTAAACCGAAAATAGCTAAAATTCCATCTCTATTTGTGTCCAGTGCATCTCTTTAATGTTCATAGTATTGGCAAAATCTTACAATACAAATGTTGGTACATCTCACGATTTCATCAATGACAGAATCTGGAAAAAACCAACTCCAGCAGTGAATAGGGGTTTTAGCATTCCTAGGTGGCCCTTTTACACCTGGCAAATATGTAATAATATTTTGTTTTCTCGCCCTAACATTTGTCCTCGGTTGATGTACATTCCACTTCGTAACATTATCTATAAAAAATTCCCTTCTGGTCATCTTCATCAACATCACTTTCACTGCCTGACTGCTCAGTGTCTGTCTGGTGGTCACTTTGCAACAGTCTTCATTTTCAGTCTTTCATTGAAAACATGCGTCAAAAGATTTATAATTCTTTCTTGCTCTTTAGCACTTACTGAGTCACTACTACAATTACTAAACATTGTCAGAAATTCACTAAATGCGAGAAGAATAACAATCACTTACCATAATAAATTGTCTCTTTCTTGGTTGCACACAGTCTTATTTTCCAGGTTGTGCAAAACAAACTGTGAAGCTAAAAGTTGCACACGGTCATTATGACCAGTTGTAAGATTTATACCTTTGCTCTGGTTGAAAGCTGGAGCAAGACTGATAAACAACACCAGCCTTGTAATACTTGAACCCAATGAGTCAGCTACTGATGAGGGTGTCGCTGGAGGAAGAATGTATAGTTTGGTATCAATAAAAGCTTATCTTACCCGGTCATTTTGACCATAGCACAACCACTTAAGGGTTAATTATATCTGAGATTGGGGAAGTGAAATTTAGTTGTGTTAAGAGACAGTCTGATATATTTATAGAGTATAAGTTGTGGGCAACTTCTCTGGTGTATTAATACTGAAAGGGGATAGCAAATAGGGGTGTATGCAACTAAGGTTGCTAAATTATTAAACTGAAAATGGTTGTTTAAAAAAAAAATTGGGATCTCTTTAGCTAGAATAGACTATAAGATATTACATTGCTGATACAGTCCATATTATTGTCTAAATGACAAACATATCTCACAACATATCCAAATGTATCCCGCAAGAATATGTGCCAGTCATTCATTGGAAAAGGTTTCGTTCTGGATATTATTAGATGATTTATATCTCAGTACAGCAAAGGCTTTAAGGGCACACTTAAATTACGGAGACCATAACAATGGGTTCAATAAGCCAAACAGGTTATTAAAAAAATTATGAGTATATATCTGCAAAGATCATGGCACTATGTAGCCTATAATGTAAACATTAAAAGATAATAGTAATGTGATTCTGTGTTACACTACACTTTGGGATCATTAGTATAGGAAAAAAAAAAAAGAAATCTGCAATATTTTTTATGCTGTGGAGGCAAACACAACTACAGAATGTCTGAGATCCATTTGTGTCTTCTTTTAACAGTTCATGCAGATGTAAGGCTGTTTTAATTAGTTATTCAAATATGGGGTACTTGAATTTCTGCAATCATATTATTATGCCCTTATGTACTGAGGCAAGTGGAAACTAACTGCTGTAAATTTTATTTAAATGTATATTAGTAGCAATGCTTACACTTATTATGCATATAGTACAGGTTAGTTTCCTTGATGAATTGAAACAGTTCAAAGCCATTTACATTAAGGGGTATTGATCCCTACCACCTTGGATTTATCAGTTTCTTTTCAATAACTTCTGTTCCAGTCGATGTATCAAAATTTTTGTCACAAGGTATAGACACAAACTTAATCGATTTTCTGTAATTGCTGGAACAATAATATATTCATTATTTTGCAATGGGAAACAGCTGAAAAGGAAAAATTGCTTTATTTACGGGAGGGAATACAGATGGCACAACATTAACAGAAACAATACCAGATGGATTCCAAAAAGTGAATGAAACAATAAACTATGCCTTGTCAGTGAGAAAAAAGTAAAACAATGTGTCTATTCACTGATTTAAAATAAAAACCATAAAACCGATCTAACAGGGATCAATCCCCCTTAATCATTGATGTCAATAGTTGTGTAAATGAACTTATGAAATTATTTGGTTGGATTTCATCAAGATTCTTTAAAATTTCAAAATAAATAAGTTGTCGAAACTGTGTTATCTACTTTGAAGTTTTCTTCCTACCACCAAATACGCCAATATTATTTCAATCACGTTGTTAAAATGTGTCTGTCTTATACAGGTCTACTTATTATGTTGATATTTTTATAAAAATTAAAACTCTACAAAGCCAAATAGAGTTTGAATTCATGTCAACAAATTTCGTATTTATGTACTAAGTTATCTGAAAATTAAATTTTGTATTGATAAAACCATCAGTACTAGATATTGCTAGAAAACTGTAGCATCAATACTGGTGTCAAGCATTAAGAAAATTTTATATTGATCCATCTACAATATAGTAGTCACGAAAGCCATAACATTTAAAACAATGTACCCAAAAAAAAAAAAACTTGATTCAGAGTTGCATGAATGTTATGAAACAGGTATTGTATACATAAATGAGTTAAATTGATAGTTACAGAAGGAAATAATACAAAATGAATAAACATTATAGGAGGGGCCAAAGTTTGAGTCCAGTAATGTTATGCCTGAATCATTTGTTAGAACACTAATCAATTGTGATACAAAAGTGATGCCAGCACTTTTTTTATAAAACAAAATGGTGATGGATTTCTAGTGATATATTTAATATCTTAGGAAATGGCTAACAAGCAACAGGCATGTTATTCACTAGTATTAAGTGGAGACAATTACAACCATCAAAATTGTTAACAATCTAATCATGAGACTGCACTTAGTTCAAAGTAAAACAAGGCAAAATGGTAGCTAACTGTGTAATGAATAACAAAATGTTTTTACTTATGACTATGGTCATAGAACATTACATAAAATGTGTGCAAAAAAGTATCCCAATACAATACTGCTGTATTTAGGTAAATATGCCATCATAAATGCCTGTCAATGTAGCAGAATAGTTAATAAAAACAACAAAAAGTATAAACAACTATAAAAACTATTGAATATAATTTTTCAGCTGTGAAGCTTCAACACTGTCAATGCAAATCTTCACATCAGTAACTTTCACCAGAAAAATTAGACACATATAAGGTTAATTCTATTACTGGTTAAGATAATAAAATTTCTTATGGAAGAATTTGGCAAGATACAATTCCTGCTAAAAGTTTTACCGTAGTTGGTAAGAGTTTAATAAACTTAGAGATGGTAATAAAATTAATGTTAGGTAGGGTAGACTAAGGTGAGTCACTTCATTGACATACAGTAAAACTCTGTTAAGCAGTTCCCACTTAAAAAGTTTTCCCCTATAATATGTTTGAATTATATTTACCACTTCCATTACTACAATAGTAAATTTACCTTTTTAAGCAAGTTTTACCCAGTTAATAAGTTCAAATTTTTCAATCTCTTCAGAAACGTCTTAACAGAGTTTTACTGTATTTTACTTAAAATCAAAGTTTCTTGGGTATTCTAATTTTATGCACAAACTATTTTCTAATAATAATCAACACTCCTTAAACCAGAAATGAAGATATGACACCGGATCTAGCCACCACACTGATACCAACATGGAAATTGTCCCTTGCCAAAATAATAATATTTTGTGTCTTAACATCACAGGTTACAAAAAGTTTATAAATTAAGGGAAGCTAACAAAAAATGATTTAATATATTCTAAACATAAGAAAGCAAGGAACTAAAAACTCATGTAAATACAGTTACAACATGCAACATATATTACATTTACTATACAGTTTCAATTACATTGCCTATGTTTAATACCCGGGAGAGCAGCTAGGGTAAATAAGGTCTACATATTTACTGCAACATGTCCTGATCATGTTTATATGACTGTGGAGTCTGCTCCAACACATTCTTCTACTGTCATGTAAATTCCTTCTTCTTCATAAGCACTGTCATGTTTTGACAAGATCCTCAGCAAAGGTCGCAACTTCAGCCACCACTGATGCTTAGGAATACGATGCCTAAAACACGATAATTAAAAAAATTAATGCAATTAAAGTGTCAACCAACAGTTTTAAATTTGTAGGCTAAATTTATTCTGTTTCACAAGATGTGTTGCAACAATTTAATGTTAACGTTACATTACAAAGAATAGAGGTTGTGTCCATCAGAGTAAGTACAAGAAAACTACAGTTGGTTAGTTGTAAAATACTTATCACCACCATATGAATTCCTTTTTTAAATTTTGGTACACTGATTTACATAAGATTATTTGAATATATAAAATATCACAAAATTAAGAACATCATACATTCATTGTGACTACCATCATGTGAGGGAAAAAATTTCTCGACTTTTCCCTGTTTTTCAAGAAGACTAAATACATGGGCTGCTATGATGTAGTGTTCAGACCACTCATCTCCCACCACTACAATATATGTTTGATTATAGTTTTGGTTACTACCAATTATTGTAACGTAGGTAATGTGACAGGCATTGCCAATGGATGGTGCTTTTCTTATGGGCACTCATGTTTTTCCAGTAATTGCAATTACAACACTGTTCCATACTCTCATCACATCACCTCACCAGTGTGGTTCAGCATTGACAAAAACCTCTCTACTCCAGCCTGGCCAAACTCGGTATAATATAAATATTTAAATGTATCTATAAACTATAAAAATGTTTACCTCACAACCACCATCCATACAAAACCTACAGCAATGAATTTCCACAAATCTGAAATAATAATCTGGGTACTGGAAACTAGGTTCATAGGTAACTTTATTTGTTATGATAAATATAAAACGAATGCCAACTGGTTAGTGCAGATAATAGTAAAACAACATATTTATTAACATTCACACTTTACACAACATTATGATTCAATATACTGATGTATGCAAATCTCCAAAAGCAATCATTGATAAAACATTAGACATATTATGAGCATGTACAGTTTACATAGAATATTGGCTCAATGTTACGGCTTTGAAATTCATAAAAGTGACAGAAAGAGTCAACTGCGTAAAAGCTGATATAAAATAAAAATTTTCCGATTTTGATTACAAAATATTGTTACATTTTCAAAAGGCTAGATACAAGACTGTCAAAATCGTAGTACCATCTTAAAAAAAACTGCTTAAGTGTCTTTACATAACAGACACTCCCAAGCAACATGCATGAACGAAAACAAACATATACATGCACGTACTGTGTGCCAAAAGTCACACATGCGTCAAGTTTTTTAATAACGACGTTTAAATATTTTTTAACACTTTCGAGACGACACTCGTACGTGATGTGAACATGATTTAATCTGTCAGTCGGCACTCACATACCATACGAGCAGCAACTTCCTGTTATTTTTATTACATCTGCTCTCATCTCAAACAATTGCAGATTACTAGTCCGTATTCAACCCAACGTTTTGACACAAAGGAATACTTAAAGAGTTACAAGGACCCTTCAAAAGTCAGCAAATGTTAATTCACTTTGAAAGCACCTCAAAGCCTCAGAAAGTGTCACCTTTACCCCTGTCCCCCCAAAAGGATCCTACAGTGGAGGAGGACCATTGTTCTTCCATGGTATGACCAATTCCCAAGATGCCAATGAATTTATTTACTGCCAGAATGTTAGAGGATTAAGAACTAAAGCAGTAAAGTTTAGGAAACAACTATTGTTGCAACCAGCATCTTATTACACGTTTAACGGAAACTTGTCTCAATCCGTACACAATTAACTCTAATTATTTCCAACCTCTGTACGACATTCATCGAGTACAGTAAACAGAAATCAACTCACTATATATAGACACACACACACAAATGGTACGGCACCCTTAAACAGGATGTCCAGTCATATTCCTATTCCAAGTTCCTGCATTTTTCTCAGAACTTTCGTACAAAGAAGAAAAAAAAAAAAAAAAAAAAAGAAACCACACAAAAATTACAATAAATGTTATAACGAGTCACAGTACGCCTATATCTCTTGAGCAGAGTAACTACAAACAATACAGGTGCAGTACAGGAAATACTCTTATGTATTGTGTAACACTCAAAATATGACAAACACTGCAGAAATATAGGTACAGCACACCATCAGTGCAAGAAGTCAATGAAATGAAACAGCTGTTCAATAGCACGCATGGCCCCTGCTTGGGAACATTTATTTAGTTGTATCTAGGCTTATTATTCACTGCATTGTTTTTGAAAGTGAGATAGCATGTCTTAGTAGCTGTGTTATTCTTATTTATTTAATTCATGTGCTCTTTCAATAGCTGCAAAAAATGGTAAAACATCCTACATCCTATTTATCTAATTGGGGAAGAGAGACTTTATTCAAAGCTTAAGAGGGTGTGGTACATAGTTCAACGCTAAAAGCATTAACCTATAACTGTAGGTTTCTTGAAGCCAATTTGCGAAAAGTAAACAATAGCAATCCTAGACAATAGTTTTATCCAACATTTTAAACAAAATTATTTCCAGTGTTACGAACATCTGAGGCACAATCTCTGACACCGGAACCTCGTGCATTTAACTGTGGCACAGGAGATCCTGCATAACAAATTAGTAATTCTGGATAAATATTTACTCTTAAAGTTGGCAAATACCATTATCTAGGATTGTCATGGAGTATTTTATCCATATTGGCTTAAAAAAAGTGTAGAAATCAATTGATGTTTTCAGCATTTATTTATCTACCATGAACTCTCAACATCTGGATCTTTAGTGGTGGTGTGAGGTGACATGAGGTGGGTATGAAACAGCACTTGAATGAAAAGGGGAAGGGGGATATGGGAGATCCCCGAGAAAACCACCCAACCAAGGCATCTTCTAGCATTATTCCCACATGCAAAAATCCAGGGACCAACTCCAACGGAAATCGAACCCGGATCACCTTGGTGGCAAGGGAATGGTCTGACTATTTAACAACCGCAGCCCTATTTGATTGGGAGAACAATTATTTGTGGGTACAACCGCACACAGTGACAGTCTGCAAAATATGTTCCAAGCACTGAAGTTTATATTGCTAAAAAGAGACACAGTAAAGATAGCTTGCATCCTTTCCTTATCTAAACATTTTCCGTTAGTGCTGAGTGATCGCACAAGCAATGTAAGCGTCTGCAGGCCCTTTCCTTCTTCTGTATTAATTATGCTACACTGTAAGATGACAATGATAGTATTTTTTATGCCTAGACATTTCAAAAGAAGGCCAGGCATTTACACAACTCAAAACAAATTGTGATAACCAGGACCCTCAACAATAAGATAGGCTGTCTGCATCAAAAATGTGTTTTCTTTATTTTCTTCTACAACAAGATTTACTGATCTCAAGAATAGAACACGTTCATTATTATGGCCAGCAATAACTGTCAGTGGTGATGAGTTATATGGGACAATGCATCTTGTCTTCGCAAAGCAAGAAAGATAGCCTTGTCTAAACATTTCCCATTAGCGCTGAGTGATCGCACAGGAAGCGGAAGCATCTGCAGGCCGTTCCCTTCTGTATTAATTATAAACTCGTACTTGGTAGCGAAATCGAAAGTCTTCTTTAAGCCGCTCATCTCATAAAAATAACTACATCTGCATGGTAGTTAGTAATTGTCTTAATTAAATCCGCAGTAAAACTGATAACAAGTCGTAATTAAAAATCTTTATCAATAAGCCACAGCAGAAAATGGTAGTTGAAGTTAAAGCACAAGGAGTGTGAATGACTACAGAAATTCTGAACCTTGTCACATGTAAGCATGCTGTTTTATTTTTAGAGAAATCCATATGTTTGGGATGGGTAGAGGGTTTAGTTTTCTCTCTGTAAGAAAAAGTTGGAGAGGTTTCACAATGAGCCAAGGATTAACGGTAATGGTATGGTACATGGAAAGAAGAGAAGGGGGGTCAGCTGGTGATGGTGTAGCAATGTCAGACAGCAAAATCACTCTTCACACAACACACTAGCTGAGTGTGCACACTGTCTACTTAATACACCCCTTGGTCCTTTCATTTCACAGTCAAGGACACCCCCTCACCGCAACCAGATTGGCTGCTGCAGCCCTCCCACTCCCTTCCCAATCCACTTCCGCCCCCTCCCTAAAGAATTTCTCACACAACCTTTCTCCCCCTTGTATTGTCATTCTTACAACCCACACCATTCTCCTTTCCTCCAAGCCACGCTGTAAACATAAAAGACTACCAGCATGCAGAGCTTGTAAGCCAGTCCGTGAGCCACTAATTAAATGTGTCGTCATTTTGTACTTTTATGCATGTATTTTTGACACTTCTAAAATTGTCCTGAATTATCCTATTCTCGAATCAGTGCATCACGGATTAATGAGGTTCTACTGTATACATATCAACGACAGTGGCCCTAACAAAAAGGCAAGACATTTATCACTTATTTATTTTGCTAATATATATTTAGAGCAAAAAGATACTTTGAACTGCACATGAACAACAATTATGTAAATAAAAAATGAAGTGAAATCATACCGCTGCTGTATGCCTAACCCACAGTACACAATACACGTCACATCCAGTATTAATGTAATTTTCACACTAATTTAACACATACACATTTCCACATGTAATTCAGTACTCATCATTGTAGATACGTTTATAATGAGAAGAAAAAAAAGTGCAACGTTGATTGGCATCGTCGTCGTACTGAATTCTGTAACTATGTTTTGGATAAATAATCAAATATTTCTCATTACAGCGCTTCTATATTAACCAAATGTACTATAATTCACTTGCAAAATTTACCTTGCATCGTATTTGTAACTTGTAAGAATGCTTCGTTTTGGCAGAAAATTACGAGATTAGGGTCGCTTAGTAAGTTATACAAGTAAAGTTTCTTGCGTCCAAAACGTGAATCGACGAAGTCAATTGAAAGATGCATACAAAGGATAAATTTGATCTAATGTAACTATAATTTAGCGAACAAGCATCACACCACATAATCGAAAAAGCAAAATTTTATTTTTCCAACAAATATTTTTCAGTTTTCATCTAAGCGGCCTGGAGTGTGACAATACTGCCATCTATTGCGTACTTTTGCAAGACCCTGCCCAGTCGTTAATTTTCAACCAATCACGGGCACCCTCAGTCAGTCAAGCCTAGATGAATGATTAGCTCCATTGCAAGGTTGGGCATGGAATGTGCAGTTTTATCTGGAGGGGCTTATGAAAATTCACGAGAGTAGGAATGGTTAGCCAAAGTTTCCAGTTTAAGGTGTACAAAATTTAACCCTTGCTGACATTAACCTGTGTGCAAATTTCAACTGATAGCCTATCAATCAGAGCTTCCCACTTACCCTGAAAAAAATTACAGACGTTCTTTAAGTTTTTAAAGTGATTAATAAAAGTTGGTCACGTGACCGAGATAACCTACCTTAATCCAGCCGGGGAGTTTTCGAACACACATGTTGCGATTTCGGTTGTCTACTGTTTAAATTTTTTTCATGCTAAATTGAGACTTTCTTCTGCTAATGATCGCTTTTCTAATCCTGCTTGAGAGGCTGTCATGTGGACATTCAAATGAGTATATTTCATGCAGGTTATGTTTCAAACAACTTCAAGTGGAATTTTGGCTGACCTATCCTCCTATCTTTGTGAATTTTCGAAAGTACCGAACATGAAGCGCTGCAACTCAAAGCATCAAAAGCGATAGAAGCCACAAAAGTACCCGAAGTGGCGGCTAGCTTAGCAAACATGGGTGAAGCATAAATTAAGTACCATTTATGTGACGTCATGAGCATTATTTCAGGAAATATGACCATGATGACTTGTGCACCACTTTGGATAAGCTACGACATTGCGAATACGGGACATTGCACTACGGTTATAGCAGATAAAATTGGCAGATAATTCTGGAAATTTTTGTGAATTATGTACAATTCCCATAAGTTTCCTGCCATAAGTATAATCCCATACATTACCCGCTATTCCCGGTCTGCTGGACACCCTGTTATAGCTATAAACTCTAATTTTTATCCCAAAGTGGTAAGAAGCTTTTTTCTAGAAATATAAGTGTTGAAGCAGTATTCATAGAAGTCGCTCACAAAAATAAGTTAATAGGAACAATACATCTACTACCAAACACCCCCCCCCCCCTCAACTGCAATTGCAGACTATCTGAAATTCTTCAACGATCAGTGGCAAAATTATCATTCTGGGTGACTTTCAATGTCAAAGCTATCAAATGGATACAACCTTCATGCACAAGATATTACTCAATGTGTGATAAAAAGGCAGAAGCTGTTTTAAATTCAAGAAATTCACAGTGATATTTGATGAAGTAAAATTAGCGCTTGAAGACATCTATCATGAAGCACATGTTTTATTAGACACATTTATTATCACCCCAATCTTCTGCCCATTTCAGCCCCTCTATACTCAACTTCAGTACCATAACTGGAATACTTTGTATAAACTAGAAAGTATCGACAAGAAAGGTAATTATTTAACTACCACTATACAAACTGCTACATCAAATTGTGTATATACATCCTTTTCTGTTATTATAAGGTATCATAATAACTTTCTAAGCATCTGATATTTCTCTTAATTCTCTTAAAGCGGAAAAGCGAAGATTGTACAAAAGGACTACAAATGATCACTATTGCACACTTTTTGCTTATTGCAGGAGTGAAGTAAAAAGAATTATAAAAATTAACAAAACAATTGGTAGCTTAAATGACAAATTAAAAAAGCCATTTTTTCTCTTAGCAAATAATTTTTTCTGTACCATACTTTACAGCAAGCACCTAGGAAACATATACACTAGACACCCAATTTTACAAATACTCATGGTTCCTCTCATCGCATTCGTAAAATCGCTGCCTTCGTAAAATTGATTGCAGCTTATTTTGCCGCCCCCGACCTTAACGTAAAATTTTAAAATTGCATTTTTTCTGCAAAGTGTTTCTAGCTGGGCTCCCGACTTCCGTAGCATTTCGCGAGAAATCAATTAACGTAATAATGTAAACATAAATTGATATCAGTAGCCAGACATCACACTGTTGAGTGGTAGATATGACCGACCCTTGTCCCCAAAAAATGAGAAAATTGAGATTCCGAGTGTCTTCTCTCGAGCGAACAGCCCAACTTCCATAGCATTTAACGAAAAAATAGAGCAGGTGATTGTTGAAATATAAATTTATATAAATAGGTAGACATCTTATTATCAAAAGAACACAACTAAACAATAGTTATGACCGACCCTTGTCCTAAAAAAATTAGAAAATCGAGCTGCCGAGTGCTTTCTCGCGAGCAAATAGCCCGATTTGCGTAGCGTTCAGTGAAAAAAAAAAGTAGGCATTCGTTACTAGCACAATGCCTTTGCAAATTATTCACCAAAGAAAGAAAAAGCAGATGTATTAAATCATTGCGCTGTTTTACATAACTTAACATCAAAACAAACTTTTGACGTTAATGAATTGTACACAAACTTAGATATAAGTTGCGTGCAGAGCGGAGAGATAGCGCAACTATATTAAACGTTCACAAGATTGAAGAAAGATAGCGGCACACAATATTGAAAAAGATAGCGGCACCATAGCATATACCGACGTTCAATGTTTCAAAAACACCATTTTGTGACGTTCTTACCTAAAATCGTCAAGAATTATATGCACAAGTGGTTGCAAATAATCACTTTCACAGCCAGGAATGGCTAGCTGCTTCTCTGGTGCACTGATGATGGCATTCCTTAATAACAAAACATTTCTCTTACATCGCTGATGAAGAAAATAGTGCATGCTCCAACTAAGCTATAATATTAAATTCTGTAATATACTTTATTTTAAGTAATGTTTCAGTAGATGTTGATGACATATTTGGAGGTACAGCTGAGGAGAAAACTAGGCCATCACATCAGCATACAACTAATCAGCTTGTAATCAGCTCACATCAAGGTTGCAGCATGGCCACATCAAGCCCGGCAGCGTGGACCGATGTACAAATGATACAAATAACATGAGAAGAGAGAAAAATGCAACGTAAATAGAACACCGAACGATAAAAACTATAATAAAAACTCACCCAAAGGCGGATTGAACTATGTTTTCACATTTTCATGCGAAAAGTAAGAAGAAAAAGAAAAATATGTCAAGGTCGTTACATTATGTAGAGATGAAAGGAAGAAAGTCAACTGTGCATATCACAAGCTCACTGAGAGCAATAGTATCAACAACTGTCGAACTCGTTTGCAGTTATAAAACTTACATGTTTAGAATTTATAATAAGTAATAATGAAAGTAATGCATTTACAAATTAATAAAATAATATTACTAGTATTTTCAGCATAACAATATCTTATTAAGAGCTGATAAAACAAATAGCACAAAATGTTGGTATATATAACAAACATGGTTCTTGTAAAGTTCTCAAATGTGTACACAACTGCCACCTAGTGTAGCGCAAAACAAACACAAAGAACACAAACTTGTATAGTGCCCTACCTTAGAATGTGGGCAAGGCAGCCATTACATAAAAAGGTATTAAAACAAAATTTTAAAGTTACAATATTATAGTATTCTATTGATATTCAACATTAAGAGACATAAAAAAACAGTTGGAATAATTAAAAGGAGAAACGAGACTTTGCCAAAATAAAATACCTTACTGAACTACTAGTAACAAAATTACTACGGTACAAAAATAAAATAAAAAGGTAGTGCCAAGTGGCACAGTACATAAACTCTATTTCAAAGAGCTTTGTGAAGGTATGAAACATCTGCACTTATTTTACACAATTTATTCTAAAATTAATTTAATTTATAGGGCCCATCATGTGATGGTTTACTTATGTAACGATAAAAGCAGTTTTATGCTGTGCAGATTACAAGAAAATGTGATAGCAAAATTGTAAAGGGTATTTTAATAGGCTTTACCCACAAAAAGTTCGATCAGGTAATTAATTACCCTCAAGTATACATGATACAAAAAAACCACCCTCACTTCAACAATAACTGCACAGTGAATCTCCATTATTTACACTTCACAAGGGACCAGCAAAAATTGTTGTGAAATGCAGCGTAAAAAATAACTAAGGTTAATGTAAAAACAGTGATTAGCACTACAGAAAAAAAATATAAATTACAAAAAAAAAGTTAAAAAACAGGGGTTGCAAATAAGTGTTTCTCACTGTTTAAAATTTCATCAAGATTTCTGAGCACACAATGTAAATCAGCTTTTTAACTTACACTACCAATTTCTGTTCTATACCAATTGGTTCTAGCAGCAATATTCCTGGACTTTGCACGTGTTCATGTTCGCACATCACAATTTTTGTGGTAACCATAGGCTGCAGATTTTATATTGTTTCAAGTTTGCGGGCTAGGTACGTTTGGGGATGGAGGTCTTGATAAAATAAAGAAAATAAAGCTAACCTAGTTTATTTACAACTGTACATACAAAAATAACCTATGTCTACAATGATTTACCACAATAAATGTCAAACAGAACAAATAACTATTTACATAAAGGAAAAAAAAAATACATCTACATAAGTTCTCTGTATATGGAAAGGTTACTAGTCACTCACAATGGTGGACCCAAAGAAATAATACCGAAGAATCTTTCTGGCCTAGAATCACCTTCTTCCTACTACTTTCTGCGGTCCCACTCGCTGGACACCCTTGAGCAGTCGTCGCAATCCAATACTTGTCACTATCACTTCAGATCACACTAGGCACCTGCCAGCAAAACTCTCTCGCTCCTGCTGCAGCTCCCACTTATATACCCCACCCTCCTTCTCGAATTATCTCGGCGGGTCTCTGTTCTCCAACCTCCTGGAAAGATATCGCTTCAAAGTCAAGCACCACCCCGAGAGATAAAGAAGGAACAGGATCATTCCAGATCACAATATTTTCCCTCGGTTACCCAATATTGGGTGCAGGTGGTTATCATGGAGTAATACAATCCATGCAGCACCCGAGGAGGTCTTTTAGGGCTGCTGCCACTGTATTGTATTTCGCCGCCCTGCCCGACAGCCACGGCGCCGAGGAGTGGGTGGGAAGAGGGGGTGTCCTAGCTCCGCCACCACAGTATCGTACTACACCGCCCAGCCAGACAGTCGCGGCTCGCAACAATATAATAAACTTTTTAGGGTACTACTTTCTTCCACACAGGAGAACATCTTACTTTGGACAGTATCCACGCAGCAGTAATAGAAAGTGGAGGAACAGGGTTCACCGGAAGCAGGACACCATTGTGTCGCCTACTTAAGGATTTGGAATTTTCACAGCAATATTCTAGCAACAGAAGAGCCTTGCTGGAAAAGCCAAATATAGCTACTCTCAGAATTTCATGTCTAAGACAATATGTGATCTTTAAAGAACAAGGATTTCACGTTTAAATTTATTCAATAGAAGATTACACACCTGTAGAATTATCACTTTTGTTGAACTAGCTGATATTTAAAACACATTATTACTGCGATGCATAACACATGCTAATCCACATCTGTCAAACTCAAAATCTTGCAGGCAACAGCTGTAATACAGTCGGAAATTTTGCTGTCCCATGCTGAAATGAAATATTAATTTTTTGCGACATATTTTCTCGATTAGGAACTTTAACATTTTCCAAAGGAACACTTAATTAACGTTTGCATGAGATAGCTGGGAACAGATTGAACTGTACTTATGCAGAGCAGCTTTGAGTTGCTTTATGTGCTGGGTTATTTATTCATCACTCACATACAGCCAATATTACTGTTTCATTACTTGTAAATAATTTTAATAAATGACATGTACTCATATATTTAAGGCTTTCTTTTTGTGTCTAATAACATTGAATGTGAGACAGTGATATTCTATACATTAGATTAAGGCCTTGTTACCGAATTTTGCAGTGATTTCGAAAATATGTTTTTTTTTATTGCTACCTAATACTCATATCAAAATTTTGCTCCATAGTTTTGACACTGATATATGTTATAATTTGTAGTTGAATTTTTTTGTAGAAATGTACTGAACAGTTTTTTAGATTTCATAATCCAAAGTGCCACATTTACTGTCGTGAAAATAAGCAAAAATTAAGCAAAATATATTTTTGCTGACGACTGGTACAATTTTTTTTAAAAAGCATCCACAGTATTGTGTATCGTGTGACTGCACATTGACTCAAATTTTTTCATAGCTTTCGGTAAAAAATATTTGAGTTATTGTCACCAGTCTGAAATGAACTCTGGAACAAGCCCTAAACAATGTCTCTTTCATTAATGCCAATAGTTTTAGTTTGCATATCTCCTAATGTGACAAAAAGTCATACGGTATTGACATGTTTTGACTGTCAGGTGAAAAGCACATGGTGGCGGAAGGATACGTTGTCTGTTTGTTTACAAGGTACTACTTTCAATTGACCTGTCAAAATCAGGCAAACCCAGGCGGTATATACTACCTGTGTACATGTTTCCGCTTGATACCCACCTGTTACCAGTATACTTGTTACATTTTACTTACCATGTACCAGTATGTTACATTTCTCTCACCTATACCCTTGTGCTAACTAGACAGCTCACGTGGCTGCCTCCTAGAGGATAATTTTTATTTAATTCTTCAAAATGTGCCTAACACCGGAATATAAAGAACTACTAATTTCAACTCTACTCACAGGGGCCACGGTGGCCAAATGGTCAGACCATTCCCCTCCCACCACGGTGATCCGGGTTCGATTCCCGGTGGGGTCGCTCACCGGATTTTCGCATGTGGGAATCTTGCCGGATGATGCCGTTGGTCGGCGGGTTTTCTCGGGAATCTCCCGTTTCCTCCGCCCATTCATTCTGGTGTTGCTCCATACTAACCTCATGTCACCCCTCACCAGAGCTAAAGACCTCAATGTTAAGCGCTGACCAAACTCTCTCACTCACTCAACTCTACTCACACCTTTGCTCCTCTCAATCAGTTGGGGCGGGGGGGGGGGGGTCACTGCCAGTTTTAGGTCAGGTCCTTAATAGTCATATTTGCGAACTTTATCAGCAAACATATACCCAGAATGATGAATTTGTTAAGCATGATCTGTTGTACTGCAATAAAATGTACGAGATTTCCGTGTCAGAGATTGTTCTTCAGATATACGTTACTCTAGAAACATTTTTGGCTCAGAAAGTTGGCAAAAACTATTGTCTGGGATTGCTGTTTTTTGATTTTTGCAAATTGGCTTCGAGAAACCTACAATTCTGAATTGATACTTTTAGTGCTGAATTATGTATCCCTGGAATAATGCTCATGATTTCACACAAATAGTAAGGCAGTACATAATTTACATTCCACCAATGTTCTCTAGACCAGCCGCCCAATGGTTAGGGTGTTACACAACACTCCCCCCTAACATCAGCTACATTCAATTTCTGCAGATCTGTGGGACAACAAACATAGACCCTGGTTGTTTCTGCCATCACTTCCACCCTGTGATTTGTATAACAAATTTCCAATGTGTTACCTGTAGACTATAGTTTAGGTCGTTAATCATACTGTGAATTTCATACTTACCATCATACAGTACAAGTTCAGTTAATATTTTTTTGTAACTATATTTATGTAAATAAATTTGGTTTGATATTGAATATATTTTGCTTTTATTAAACATTTAGACAGAGTAATAGAGAGAAATTTGTGTGTGTGTGTACAGATACACACACATGCATGCACACATTAACACAAATACACAGTGCGCTCTACCTGATTCTATCCAGATTTTTTATAAAAAGAAAATGAATGCACACACATGCATACATCCACAGACAGGATGTTGGGTAATTCATGGGTATTGACTGTACCATGTCTATACGTGAGCAAAACTAAGCATAAAATTCTCTTGAGAAAAAAGTCATCAAGCCGTTAGTTTGCTAAAATTTTTTTTTAAATTTCCAAAAAAAGCAGGGTTGTCAAGGTGTCCAGTAAAAGTGGAACTAAAATTTACAGTACATTTCCCACATTTTCTGAGAAATTCCAGTACAGTGCTTTAAACGCGATACCATGTTAACTTGTGGTACCCAAGCAGACTAACGATAACCATATAGTTTTTATGTTACTTTTAGAGGCGGAGAAGGTATGTAAAATATATTACTTTAACCCAGTGTTTAATAAAAATAATTTCTAACACAAATTTGTAAATTGGTTGAAATGTTGAAAGTCCTCTTTTGTTGCATTTGATGTTTCAAGCAATGTGAACAACACAGAAATGCATATGAATAGAATTGTGAGAAGAAATTTATAAAACATGAGGATCCAGCACAATATATTATGTTTGTAATTATTTATACAGTCTTAAATTAGATGCGTTACTTGAAAAAAATTTACATAAAATAAAATTTAACAGTAATGTAGGTTATTACCCTTCAGGATTTTTCACTTAGTCCTAACACTTTAAAACTGTGAGCTTAACTTATTTACGTCACAGTTTACGAAACAACATACTGTACCTATAAATAATACTCAGTAAAAGAAACAAGTGCTCAGGGATAAATATTTTAATTTTTAATTATAACCTAAATAACTTATATATTCATTCGTGTTGCCCATCTATATTCCCTATTTGTAGGAGCAACAATTTTATCCTTGTTATTTTCACTGGTTTTACTGCTGATTAAGTTAATGCTGTATTTTGCTACACATTCCTGGTTTTTCATACGATGTGTGACAAAAAATTTTACCGTTTCAGGCGGCGACAATTAACTCAAGTTACACATCAAAACTTCATCAAAATCACAACAATATTTGTACTAAATCCTTGCTGTGGCATAGATATATTCAATTTTATTTAATTACAATGGTAACCAACATAAAAAATTACCAGGTACCACATAAAATCAGAACAAATTAACACATTCAATAAACCCACGACTTAACCTAAACAGTATGCCCGCCATTTTCTCGTCTACTTCGATATTCTCGAATCTTGCTTTCACTGTCAAAAATCAATTCTGTTGAATCACTTTCAATTGATTCTCGAATTAAATGCATTATGTAATGCGGAATGCGTTAAACATTTCGCATTTATCTTGTAATTTAGCACAAAATTATGGGAATTCGCGACTTTAAACAAAAACGGTAACATTTGCGACTTTGAACGTCGCGAAAAACACTTGTCCCCAAAAATCACTAAAATTGCAGCTGTCAAAGTACCGTCAAATATCTTGATGATGTAACGAAATGATTGGTAGCACTTACCCTTTTACTTCCACTTAACTATATAATGAAATGTTTCTCATAAACTAAGGGCCCTATGACTTTTCAACAAAGTACTTCTTACTTAGTTTTCATGTCAGATCACTTGGCACAGTCTGTATCCACAAAATACATAACATTCTGTACACATATGCACATGCACACACATTACAAATCCGTTAAGCAGATGACATGGACATATGGTATACATTGAATAATTTGCAACATTATTTTTGTTTTTATTTGAGTGAAATGTAAGTAAATATTACATTTTTACCCAAAGATACACTGACCTCGATTCCCGGCCGAACCCCAATTAATTATTATCATAAAAGGCAAAAAGTCTAGAGTCTCTGCTCGAGTGTTGTTCCTCGTAATTGAGCAACTGGCGCCCTTTTCAACATCAGTGTCATCATCGCAAATAAACAACCCCTGCCCCCCTGCCGACGTCAGATGGCGCCCTTCCTTTGGGGCTGACTTTGTCACTTCAACATCAAAACGATGCTGAGAGAACTACATGACGCCCAGAAGGTTCCAGGCAGAGAAGAGAAGACCGCGTGGCGGCCATTGTGGTTGCGTTAGCTCGCACGTATTCAAATTCTACCGTCATCAAGGTCACGTGACATCACGGAGGAGAGAGGCTTATCCACCCCTCCAGCACTGCAACCCCGCCAGGCGGTATCACCTCCCTCTGCACGCGTGCAGGGGAGTCTGCCGTGTGACCCTGACGATCAGCTGATCTTCCGCATCGGAAAAAACACCCGCGAAATGGTGTTTCGCGCCGCGAGTAACGCCTTCGTATACATATGTGATAAGTGTCATCAGACTGTGGACAATTCCAACGAAACTCCCCACCAGTGCAACCTCATAGACACAGCACTTACAGGGCTTATGCCGAACATTTCCAGTCTCAACCGCGACCTCCGCGAACAGCTGTTACGGACCATGCTCGAGTACACGCCAAAAAACACGTGTAGCGCGTGCGGATGCGTGAAGCCTTTAAAAGATGAACTCATAAGTTTTGACACAAAAGTTTGTGTTTGTCAAAATTTTTTACCAGAATTTCAAGCCAAAACTACTTTTGCCAACAATTTTGACAGAGACAGGTGTGAGAAACAAAAGTGCCTACAGTTTAATTCGCCACACACCACATGCCATAGTTGTTACCACCAATACCATAAACAGTGTCACAACGAAAAGGAACAATTAAGTGAGAAAAATGAACAGATTTTGTGCGAGTTCTGTGCACAACATTTAGCAACAAACGAACAAAAATTCCAAACTCAGCAACCTAGCTCAACACCAGTCACCAACATCAGTACATACGTAAACTGTGGTAGGTGCTATTTTCCAGGAACCAGTGCATCATTAATGACATGCAGAATTTGTCAACAAGCAATGCATACTGTGTGCATGACAGACGGCGAGAAGCGAACTGCTAGTGACATTTGGGTTACATGTCAACAGTGTCAACACACGTCAATCATCAATGAACAGTTGTCCACATACCAGCCTACAGTCCCAGTAATGAAGCCAAGACTGCCATAACCAACCTGGGGAGTAACGACCACGACTGCTAGTGTAGTGCAAAATGTCTATGCACCCCAACAGTTTACAACAGCACACACGTTTTACGCCCGACCGTCTACAGACGTCACACCACCTAGAGTCACGTCAACAATTACCCTAACACATTTTCAAGACTTACCAACTTTTGAAGGGACAGAAACTGAAAACCCACAAGAATTTGTCGACACCTGTATAGCAAGACTAGGTCGTTACGGCGTGCCGCCGGAAGAGTGAACCCAGTGTTTTATTAAACGCCTTAAGGGGCGTGCCTACTCTTGGTGGAAATCACTCGGGAGGTACGAGATGCCATGGGCAGAATTCTTCAAAGTTTTCCAGTCATTTCATTGAACAGTTCAATTCATTAACCACCCAGAGCAGCCTCATATTAGAACGTCAGAAGGCCGGTGAATCTCTTACCGCATTTATGAAACGAAAAATTTACTATATCAGGCACATACATCCACACTTAACGGAGCAACAGGTGTTATGCAACGCAGCTGAAATCACCAGACCAGAATTTTGTCCTGGATTGATAGCAGCAATTTCCGGAGGAACAGCACAATTTCTCAACACTGCAGCCCTACTTGAACGAAGCACGCAAAGACGTCCCAGAAACAACAATGAGCTGGAACTGCGCTGTGCAACGCGCCGGGAGACAGAAGTTGCGTCAGAGCTTATGTCAGAATGAGTTCATGGGCCATCACAATCACCACAACACCTCCACCAACAACCACAACCTAGAACACAGAATAATCTACGTGACTACCATGCCAACAACAATAGCGACAGAACACAACCCCACAGGAACAGCCGACATTTCCATGCCAGATGTGTCCTGACAACCAGATGCATTGGCATAATGAATGTCCAAGCCGCCAGAGAAGACAGGAGAGCGTCGATACCCCACGACAACAGAGTTCGGGAAATGAGCAGTAAGGGTCGGGATGCCAGACACTTCTTGCGGCCCCTGCACCCAGAACACCTCGGAAATGACACAACAACAACGCTGTTTGTATGATTTAGGAATTTCATCTAAACAAAAATTACGTGTTCAAGTTCTTGTGAATCAACATCAGTGCCACGCCCTCATTGATGCAGCTGCCACCGATAATTGCATTCATTCATGTTTTGTACCAAAAAGTGAAATTCAGTGTGACGAACAAGTCATTTCATTAGCAGTAAAATCATGACTTGTAACATCACGAGGGTCAACAACCCTCACTGTGCGCATTCGAGATTTGAAAACAGTTACTAATGCCCTAGTTGTTGACAATTTCAACAAAGACATTATTTTAGGTATTCCATGGCTTACAGAACAAAATGCAGTGATAGAACTAAAAACAAGCGTATTCACGTAGGTGTTAACGAGCGCCGCACTGTGTATCACCTTGGCAACCGTATAAAATCTAGTTTACCACGCGTGTAGTAAGTCAGTTTTCCTATGAAATTCTGCCTTAACACCAGAAAGATTTTCAGAACATGTTAAATGAGAGGCGTGACGTGTTCGACACACCACAAGTGCTCCGCAGAACCACCATAGCTGAACACAGAATATAACTCACTACAGACAAGTCGATCTACGTTCCGACACAGAATTATTTACCTCACCAGGTACAAATCATACGTAAACAAATAAATGAAATGCTAGAAGCCGGAGTCATTGAGCCGTCAAACAGTAATTTTAACGCACCTATCACATTAGCGCCAAAGAAAGATGGCAGTTGGCGTTTTTGCGCAGATTTTCGACAGCTGAACCAATTTACACAGTCAATGGCCCCACCAGCGATCAGTGTCAGAAGTGCCCTGGCTTCGTTGGAAAGAGCGAAAATCAAATCAACATTAGACCTGCCAAGTGGGTACTGGCAGGTGCCAGTAGCCCCTGCTGATCGCCATAAGACAGCTTTCACCGACCCAGACGGCCGCCGTTTTCACTTCTGTGCGATGCCCTTTGGGTTAAGGTGTGCACCTGCCACATTCCAACTTATAATGGCACAAGTGTTGGAAGGTTGTTCTGGGTATACCTTGGCAAATCTAGACGACGTTATCATTTGGTCAGCTACGTGGGAAGATCACCTTACCCATCTTTCAACAGTTCTGGAGAGACTCGCAATAAATGGCCTCACATGTGCAATAAACAAATGTCACCTTGGCAAGTCCGTCCTGAAATACCTAGGCCACGTTGTTACCGAGAGCGGGATACACACTACAAAGGAACATCTGCAGCTCATTGAAAACTGTAAGCCACCACGTACACGCAAACAACTAAAAAAATTATTTGGTTTACTCGACTGGCTGCGCAACTTCATACCAGAATTCAACATCATCACAGCACCAATGACAGATTTAC
Organism: Medauroidea extradentata; assembly: GCA_003012365.1. NCBI lineage: Eukaryota > Metazoa > Arthropoda > Insecta > Phasmatodea > Phasmatidae > Medauroidea > Medauroidea extradentata. The sequence continues at coordinate 41,787 of PNEQ01055456.1, forward strand.
TCTCAACGAAGCAACGCTATGAGTGGACACCTGAAGCCGACAATGCTCTCCGAGAAGTGAAACGTCGCTTCTGGTAGTGCCCGACACTCACCATTTATGAACCAACTCAACACCTATACCTACAAACTGATGCCAGCCAGGAAGGGATGGGAGCTGTCCTTTTCCAGTATGGTCACAACAATGAGAAGAGCGTCATTGACTACGCTAGTGCAAAGTTTGGTACAACAGAACAAAAATATGATGTCAATAAGCGTGAGTGTTTAGCTGTAGTGTGGGATATCCAAAAATATCAACAGTACCTGGCTTATCGTTCATTTACACTCCGCACAGATAATAGGTGCCTTGTGTGGCTACATTCCGTAAAGGACCCGCGTAGCAAGTTAATTCGTTGGGCAACATTTCTCCAACTATTTCAGTTTAACATAGAACATGTGCCTGGTAATGACAACCAACTAGCGGACACACTTTCCCGGGTTGCCGACAGTCAGGAAGTTGTGCAAGACACATACGAGTGGGACGACATGCTACCCCCAGGATTTTCCCAGCAACCACCTATTGCTTCAGTGTGTGCAATTGATACCAACCGTGGTCTGGACTCACTTCCGACAATACAACAAACTGTCCTACCTGCGCAACAAACATGCGTGAAGTCACAAAAAATACGCCAACAATGTGAACAAGGCTATGTAGACAACTGGCGCGTCTGTGAAGGTTGACTAGAGACAAGAGCTAAGAAACCGAATTCCGAGTGGAAAATGTACGTACCTAATGCTGCGAGAGAAACTGTGTTGCGTTATGCTCACAACAGTATCATTTCCGGACACCCCGGTGCACAACAAACACTGCTAAATTTAAAACGACATTTTTTTTTGGCCAGGGGTTAACCGACAAGTAAGACAATACGTACGCGAATGTGACTTGTGCAACCGCTTTAAGTCCAGAAGAACAGACGGTGAACAGCAACAGCAAGCACGAGTACCTAAGGAGACGTTTCAAACTATCGCCATAGATATCATGGGCCCATATCCATGATCTAAGTGTGGTAAAAAGTTCATTTTTGTGGTTACAGATCTTTATTCTCGCTGGACTGAAGCTTACCCAGTTAGTAATTCACGTGTCAAAACGCTTGCGAAAGTATTAGAAAACCAGTTTTTTCCGCAGTGGGGTTACCCACATTACATACTGTCAGACAATGGGCCGCAATTTACAGGGCGCAAGTGGTGGGAAGCGTGCACAAAGTGGTGTGTGACGTCACTTAAGACCGCCGTTTATCATCCCCGTGCAAATCCCACAGAGCGCAGAAATCAAGATATCAAGACCCAACTGCGCCTTCGTGTGGGTGAGAAGCACGACAGCTGGCCTGAACATCTTCCCGCAGCCCTCTATATGCTACGACGCCATGTAAATGCTGCAACCGGCAGGACACCAGCTTCTGTGGCACTGGGTCAAAGTCTGACCGCTCCAGGCGAGTTCAGCTACGCACCGTTCGATACCAGATCAGCTGACAACACAGATAGAGAAGCGCACCTCATGCAGGGGGCAGAGGAGATACGCGGTAGACAGCTTCGCTACTCACAACACATCACACCTACTACCACACGCCCGCCCATGCCACTCCTACCGGGGCAGATGGGATACATCCGAGCACATCACTTGTCATCTGGTGAGAAAAATTTCTGTGCAGGATTCGCAGCCAAATGGATGGGACCTTACAAAATCTTAGAAAGGCTAGGTGAATCGACCTACCTGGTGCGCGCAGGACAACGACGCCGTATCCGTGTACACAGAGACAGTATAGGAGTAGTGAAAGGAGACAGCATCGAGAAGCCGTCAGAAACAGAGACAGTTACACAGGAAATGTTACCTCGTAACACCGGACCCAGTGCTTGCGTCTCGATGCCTAGCGTCGCGCCGCCGCACGATGACGTCGCTCTAACCAACTCCTGCCCAATGGCCCAACAGAGGATGCAGATAGCGACGTCAAACCCCCTGACCGCCCAACGGAGAGATACTGCCAACCCCAGCATCTCAATAGCATCGGAGATGGAACTACAGCGAACACCCGTTGTCAGGCGAGCTGAGAATTACAGCGGAATAGCAGAAGAGAGAAGCGCAAGTGATTTGGAGGGGGGTTTACACAAGACGGGCTGTCCCCCTTCCCACCCTCTACGCCGCGCCCCTCGCGCCATGTGTCATTCACTTCACAAAGCGACCTCTCCAGCGGCGAAGTAAACAACACCATAGGAGAGTGGATCACGCCTCCGAGACGTTACCAGCGGATGCGCCGTCCACCACGCCGATTCAGCCCTGCGAAGGCAGACGCCACACGCCCCCCAGCGCAGTCCAGGTGGCGGCGCAAACCGCCCCTTCCCACCCACCAGTGCAGTGTGATGGAACCCCTCACCACATTCCCATATGTGTGTGATCTCGCATGCTGCTAGTGCCGGCCGACAGAAGGCGCAGTGACAGACGGCCTCAATAGGAGGAGGGCGTTTGACGTGCGCTACCACACACACCTACCTCAGACCGTCTTGTCACACCGCCCCTCGCACCATCTGTACCTCGTCTTCATTCAAAGAGTTTTCTCGAGTGTCCCCTAGAGATACGGCCTAGTGGTGATATTGCTAGACCCAGTGTTACTCTGCCCTACACCCTGGTGAATGCAGTATGTCCGAAGGAGTATAACCCATTTGAATACACAACCGCTCCAAGATCATTACAGTGAAGAGAGTGCAACATGCCCAACTTCACTCAAAGATCAGTGGTTCATTTACACTTAATGTTTATTGAGGGGAACTGGTAGTTAATTTGTGTCTTGTTTACAATTGTAATTTTAGGTATTTGTATCCTTTTCTCAGTATCTCATTCTACCAACCACTCCTCACAATTAACATGGACTTACCCAGCATAGGGTCCACCGTGGCATTTTAAGTCAAAGTAATGTCTGATTCAATTTGAAATTAGCATGTAGGGATTTTATTGTGTTCGTTTGTTTTCATGTATATGTATGCAAATTATTTGTTTGTTTTTTTCTTCTCCATACAGTATGACATTTAAATTCCTAGGAATGCAAAGCACATATCCAGAACTATCTTATTGTAATTTTATTGAATCCAGAACATTTAATATACCACAAGACATTGAGAAGTTGATGTGAAAATTTAATAATTTTGTACATGTTTATTGGCTATGTCATTCCAGTGTACAGTTTTTGCGCATTAGCGGGCAGCTCCGCGGTCTTTTTTCCCTAGTGTAGGAGGGAAGCTCCGCCATGTTTGTAGTTCAGTTGGAATCGAGACACATCGAGAGGCAGTGACATGTGTCATCCCGGGCCTACAATTTTGTACACATTACCATCTGTACCGTAATTCATGGAGAATAAATCTACAGTGTCATCATTACGTGTGTCAAGTGTTTTATCTCCTCACAGTTACAGTATACCAGGAACGGGAACCCATGAACCCGCAGCTATCTCAACATCCTGACATCATAACAGTGAGTACCGTTGAATCAGTATGTGTTACAACCTGTCCGCACAGTTACCTATCTATGTATATATTCAGTTATGTTAACGGCGTCTGAGGTGGCCTACAACCTCGGCATCGTGTAGGATAACTAGTCGACGAGGAAGCAGAGGGCGAGTATTTTAACCACTGTCAGCTCCTGGGCTTTCGACCACACCCTGGGAGTCTAGAGTCTCTGCTCGAGTGTTGTTCCTCGTAATTGAGCAACTGGCACCCTTTTCAATATCAGTGTCATCATCGCAAACAAGCAACCCCCCCCCCTGCCGACGTCAAAGTGTATTTTTTTGTGTTATATTTCAGTGAAGGGTACACTATGTAATTTGATCTTTGAAAGAACTGTGCAATGGGAGTGCATGACTGGATTTATTTACTTGGACATACTGCATTGCGAAGTAAATGACTGTCAAAAGAAAACTAAAAATAATACAAGAAAACATAAATAAGCAGAGTAAGCTTTAGTCATCAGGATACATACACAACATAAAATTCCAAAACTGGAATCTGGTCAGTTAAAACAAGGAACAAACAGAAAATAAAAGAAAAAACAAGAATATAAAAATAGCTAAGTTGACATGCGACACAACGATGAGTCGAAACAAAAACACAAACAGAAAAAACAACAAACGACACAAATGATGAGACGAAACAAAACACAGTACTTTTCCAAACAGTCAGTATTAACGACGTTTGGGGAACTGGAATCTGTTCCCGTCATCAGGTAGACACACAGGGTTCAGGAACACGAGTGTGACTGATGAGGAGACTGGAAAAACCATGGGTTTATATAGGGTAAAGCCCCTTATTGTGCTCAGCCAATGGGAGACGAGCTGTCTCCTGATTGGTCGCGCAGCATGTATGGACTCTGATTGGTTGTGGTGGGTTGAGTGTTTGTTTTAGTTTTGTGCTGTAAAGTGGTTTCTCTTTTAATCAATGGGATGCACATATTTTTTAATTCAATGCTCTGTTGACTGAAAATATTTTTATTGCTAATAATAAAAGCTGATTCTTTTATTTTTCTTTTAATTGTGTCAGTTTCCTGTGTAAGTGGTTTAGAGTCTTTCCAAAGGATTTTGTGGCTATTTTCCCATGCATGTTCGGCCAGTCTAGATTTTGAGTTTCACCTTTTTTGCAACTGTTTTTATGTTCTTTTATACGGGTTGATAGAGCTCTGCCAGTTTCACCAATGTACATATGGCCGCATTCGCAGGGTATCTGATATATACAGTTGTGTGTTTGTAGTTCTTCTGTGACTGGTTTCACCCTAGTAACCATACTTTTAATGGTTGTTTTGGATCGGAATGCTGTTCGAAGTCCGTATTGGCCTCATACAGGTCTTATACAGGCCAATACCTACATTTTGCATCCAACCACCCTAAAAGCACAAAAACTGGCATAATTCGCACACTAGCCAACAGAGCTGAGATTATTTGTTCCAACAAGAAATCCGTAGCTGAAGAACACAACCAAATAAGAAAAGAACTCACAGCCAATGGTTACCCAACAAACACCATCAAACAGCACATGAAACCTAACAG